>PVKH010020203.1:0-14651 GCA_004027955.1 Chaetophractus vellerosus | reverse complement strand
GTATTTTCTCCATAAATTTGATTCCCTGTCAATATTCCTTATACATAATATGATCTATGTATTTCACTGTTAAAAATAACCAAGGTTGAAATGTCTCATAAATATATAGCATCATTAAACATTGGCCACATAAGGTGAGTCCTAGGTAATCCGATGTTGAAGCTGAGTGTGCTATAGTCCTGCTTGTCACTCTTTCTTCTGATACAATTTCAACAATAAACAGTGAAGCCCATTATTTACAGTTCCCACTGTCAGAAATTGTCATTCTTATTCCTATCCTAAAAGGAGAATGTACTACTTATTTCTGTAAGGACCACGTTTTACAATGCCAAATGCCAAACCATGCCAAAACAAGCTGTAATTACAATGATGTTGATTGAATATAGGGAGTGGAGAAGAAATGGAGGATTAAGTTAAGCTCTATTCTAAATATATGTTTATTTCTTAAGAGGATATAGTCCTAAATGTTTTATAAACCTGAACGATGTTTTGGTTTGGGGTATTTTTTCCCCCTCTATATGACAGTTTGTAGAGTTCAAATAGGCTAAAGCTAGAATCTAGCACACAGCTCTTTAGCACAGGAGCTCACTGAAATTGTGTGTGAAGTGGTTACAACTTGATTTACAGTAAATGTATGTCCCATAGCAGTCCACTCTCATCTCTCTAATTCAAGCCCTTGGGGCAGCCACTCATTCAACTGACCTCAATCATTATTTCTCTGCTACAAAAGGAAACTCCATTTAAGTCTCCAATGCTTACTTTTCACCCAAGTTCTTTATTTACAACTTAATACAGAACATTTAACTTGGTATTCTTTTGAACTCATACTTTTGTCCAGTATTAAACTCATTTTTCCTCCATAAATTGATTTTTCCTCTCCATATCCCACTAAGCACTGAGTATTAGTGCTGCACCATTTTCTGTCTGGAAACAGAGTCACCTGTGACTCTGCTACTTTTTTTTCTATCACCTTTATCCAAAACACCAAATTTTGCCAGTGCTTCCTTTGCAGTTTGATTTGCTTCTTCCTCTAATCTAATCCTTCATCCTAAACAACTGATTAGAGCAAATGCTTTCTAGCTGGTTATTTTGTTGTTGTTTGTTTTGTTTTTGTTGTTGTTTAGGCTTTTTTTTTTTGTCTCCAGTCCCTCCCCGCCTACCCACCCCCTCACTGCCACACAATTGGCCTTCCAAGAGCACAACTTTTATCATTCATTTGATTTCCTTGCTCAAGAATCTACTATAGCTGCCATTTGACCTGCCTGGATGTCACTGGCATCCAGATGTCCTCTTTTCCAAGACAAGGACCTGTGTAGATCTGTGCTAGGAATTAAGCTTTAGGATTAGTATTCTATTCAAGGTCAAAAGAGAAAAAGTAATATTAATGCACATTTCCTGATCAATCTTTAAACTTCTTGTACCTGTTGATTGTTCTAGTTAAAGTTACTTGCCTAATCAAAATTTCTACTTAGTAGCTCTACCTACAATATTATGTCTTCCTGAAATGATTGTCAGGAGGGGACACTTCCATTTTTTATCAAGAGAAAAATACAATATTTGTGTGGGTGGTATTAGAATATTTTTTAACCATTTACTTTTTTAAATCTTTTTTTTATTGTGGATAAACGTGTGTGTATGCATTTACCATTTTAACCATTTTAAGTGTACAATTCAATGGCATTAATTATACTTACAATGTTGTGTAATCACCACTGCTATTTCCAAAGTGTTTAATTATCCAAAGAGAAACACTGTGCCCATTAAGCAATAACTCCCATTTCCTATCCCCATGGGCCCTGGTAACCTCTACTCTACTCCATATCTCTATGAACTTGCTTATTCTAGATATTCACACCAGTGGAGTTGTACAATATTTATTGTTTTATGTCTGGCTTATTTCACTTAGTGTAATGTTCTCAAGGTCCATCCATGTGATAGTATTTATCAGAATCTCATTCCTCTTTTATGGCTGAATAATATTTCATTGTAGGTATACACCACATGGTGTTTATCAATTCATCTCTTGATGGACACTTGGGGTTTTTTCTTCCCTTTGGCCATTGTGAATGATTATGCTGTTAGGAACATTTGTGTAAATCAATCCTTTTTCAATTCTTTAGCGTATAGACCTAGGAATGGAATTGCTGGATCATATGGTAGTTCTATGATTAATTTCTTTTGGGCACTGCCAAACTGTTTTCCAACCATTTAGTTTTTCTTTTCAACTGAAATCTTTTAAAAATAGGATCTAAATATTGATCTATTTTTAATCTCAATGTTTTATTTTCATTCAACCTTGTAAACAAGGTGCAGTTCAGCAGCTCATTATTTATAAACAGAATACAAGTGTATATGTGGTATATGTAACATCCATATAACTTTTATGAATTATCAATAGCTTCTGTCCTCTGAAAGCGCTTTATACATATTAACAGCAATAATCTTAATTAAGCATCTTGCTATATGCTTTATCTCTTGTACCTCAGTTTGACCTCAGCATAAATAACCCAGGGAAGTTTTTATAGATGAGAAAACAGAGACTTAAAAAAGACAAGTGTCTATCAACCAATGAATGGATAAACAAAATGTGATACATATTTATACAATGAAATACTATGCTACTGTAAAAAGGAATGAAATTGAAACACATATGATAACATGGATGAATCTTGAAGACATTATGCTAAGTGAAAGAAGCCAGACGCAAAAGGACAAATATCGCATGCTCTCACTAGTATGAACTACATATGAAGATAAACGCGTGGAGTTAAATCCTAGAGTGTAGCTTATTAGGAGGTAAGAGGAAGGCTGTGAGGGAGTACTAATGCTTAATGTATGTAGAAGTTTTAATTAACTTGACAGTAAAAGTGTAGAAATGTATAGAGTTGATAGTAACACATTATAGTGAGTAGCAATTGGTTTATGAATGGGATTGTGGCTGAAAAGGGTAGTCTAGGGATGTAAATGTCAAAAGACATCTAGAGAATAATCTAGGGACTGAATAGCACAGTGAACCCAGAGGTAGATAATAACTGCTTAATAGTACAAATGCAAGAATGTCCTGTGACCTGGAACAGATGTCCGTCACAACTGCAGGGTGGTAGGAATATAGAGAAACATGGGAAAAATACAATTAATATAAACTATGGACTATAGTTAAGAGGAATACTGTAATATTCTTGCATCAATGCCAAAGATGTACCATGTTAATAATGGAGGGGTCTGGAAAAAATATGCCAAATGTCCACTATGGACCATGGTTGTTGGTAATAGTCTGATGATATTATCTTATAGTCTGTAATAGATGTTCCCCAATGGTGTGGTGTGTTGGTGAAGGGCTGTTGTATGGGAATTCTACACATGTGCTTGATTGTTTTGTAAGTTCACAACTTCTGTAATAAAAATATATTAAGGAAAAAGGAGAAGTAACTTGCCAAAAGACACAGATGAGTAAAATTTTAAACAAAAATTTTAATAAAATTTCTCTGACTTGAAAACCCATGAATATAACCTCTCTGCCTATGCTGTCAATATTATGACATTTATCATACTCAATTATAGGCAATTAGATTTGTATTCTTCCATTCCCTTGTTAGAAGTGAACTTTTTGAGGAAAGGGACTTTGCTTACTAATCTTAAGTTTCAAGAAGACAATCTAGGACCTATCTAGCAACCAAGCAATAAGTACTGTTGAATCAATCTGCATATACTTTCTGAATTAGGATGCAGAATACCTATTCTTATAGGTAGGAATACAATAGCTCTTAGGTTCACTATATTATATATTATACAATAATTTTTAAAAATATTATATTTCGAAATGTGTTCCAGGGAATACCAAAAAAATGCATTTTGACAAGAGTGGTGGTGGTAGATTTTATGCATCAACTTGAGAAGGCTATTGTACCCAGTTATTCAATCAAACACTCATCTGGGTATTGCTGTGAAAATATTTTGCAGATGTGATTAACATGTACAATCCATTGACTTTATGTAAAGGGGATTATTTCCTATAACCTAGGTGGGTCTGCTTCAATCAGTTAAAGGCATTAAGAGCAGAGCTGAGGTTTAGCCAGGAGGAAGAAATTCCACAGCAGTAGAATCTGCCCCTGCCTGAGAGTTTCCAGGCAGCCAGCATACCCTACAGATTTCAGCCTACAATCAATTAAGTCAATTCTTTCCAATACATAATAAAAATACACACACACACACACACACATCCTTGGCTCCCTTTTTCCATACCCGCCCCCATTATCAACACAGTACATCTTTGTCATTGATGCATTAATATTAGAGTATTGCTGTTAACCACAGTCCATAGATCACTCCAGTTGTATTTTTCCCATGCTTCTCCAAATTCCCACCACACTGCAATAGTGACATATGTCCACTATAGCCCACAGAAGGACACTCTTGCATCTGTACCATCAACCACAATTCCCATCCACCTCTGGGTTCACTGTGTTATTCAGTCCCTAGATTATTCTCTAGCTCTCTTTCAACTGACATTTGATCCCTAGATTACCCTTTTCAGCCACAATCCCATTTATAAACCAGCTGCTACTCGCTATAATGTGTTACCATCAACTCTATCCATTTCCACACTTTTACAGTCTAGTTAATTAAAGCTTCTACATACATTAAGCATCATTAGTTCTCAATCCTCCTCTTATCTCCCAATAACCTATACTGTAGTTTTAACTCCATGTACTTATTCATCATATTTAGTTGATATTACTGAGACCATGCAATATTTGTCCTTTTCTGTCCGGCTTACTTCACTGAGCATAATTTGTGATAATAGTCTGATGACATTATCTCATAATCTGTAACAAATATTCCACCACGGTGTGGTGTTTGGTGAAAGGGTGTTGTATAGGATTTCTATACATGTGCATGATTGTTTTGTAAGTTCACAACCTCTGTAATAAAAATATATTTAAAAAAATAATAGGGTGGGTTGGGGGAAAAAGACACCAAATGTAAGGTATGGACTATAGTTAGTAGTAATATTTTGACGATGCTCTTGCACAGTTTGTAACAAATGTTTCACAACAATGCAAGGTGTTGGTGGAAGAGTGATGTATGGGAGCCCTGTAAGATGTCATGCATGTTTGTTTTGTAAGTTCAGAACTCTTACTATACACTTAGTCTTTATGTATGCTCATGTATGAATGATATATTTCAATAAAAATGTATTTTAAAAATACACACCCACAAATACACACACACATATATATATTCCCTAACAGTTCTATTTCTCTGGTAGAACCTTAGCTGGTACAAGAGCTGACCCTCCCTTTTCCCACTGAGGGGCAGTGGTGAAAGTACAGGCTCTACTCCGCAGCCTTTCTTAGCTGTGTGACCTTGGGCTAATTACTGAAATCTTTTTTATGCCTCATTTTCTTCATGTGTAAAAAAGGGATGGTGATAGTAAAATGTTTCCATAGGTGTCATATGAGGATTAAATCAGTTACTACATTTAAAAAATCCCCACTTAGGTCAGTGCCTAAGCTATTGTCGGCACTCAATAATTGTTAGCTATTATTATTACATATACACAATACAGAGCAATGGTGCTCAAATAGGTCCCAATTTGATCTTTACGTTCTTAAAACTATTGTGAACTCCTAAGAGCTTTTGTTTGTGTGGGTTTTAGGTACTGCATTTGTCATAATAGACATGAAAACTGTAAAAATTAGAAAAATATTGTCCATTAATTTTAAATAATATTAACAAACCATACATGTTAATATAAATAATGATTCTTTTGAAACAATACATTTTTCCAAAATAAAAAAAATAGTGAGAAGAGTTCTGTTTTGCATTTTTTCAAATCAGCTTCTGTCTTCAATATATTGTGATATTACACATCATGGAGCCCCTGGAAAACTCCCTGTAACCAGTGAGTGGAAAAGGCTGATTATTTCTTAGTATTATTGTAGATCTAGTTTTGCACTTAGAGACTTCCTGAAAGGAGATTGCAGACTCTGGATTCCCAGAGCATATACTGAGAACGGGTGCTTTAAAGGAAAGCTACTACAAGTGAATTGATTCTCTACAAATGGGTAAAATGGTAGAGGTTGAATAAATTTCATGTTTTTGAACACTAATGGTTACTGTCAAGTTCTGATTATTTCCATGTGCATCTAATTTTGCATTTCCCAACTGGTTTGGGAATTTAACATTATTTTTTACTAATGAAAGAAAAAGTACAGTTCTCTTTCCATTGGGACCAGAAAATTGTTAAGTAAGCAACAATTTCTCTTAACCAGCTACTGTACCTTCCTGGAAACTCACCTTTGCCCTGCTTTAAATTGTTGATGCACACACAACCACCTTGAAAGCTCAGAATTTAAAATTCAATAGAAGAAAACCAGATTTCCATTCACCTAGTTTTCTAGGAAACAGTCTCAGGAGACACATAGTCACCATAACTGTGAGGGGAAAAAAAAAAACTTTCCAAATAATCCGTTGTTTAAATATTTTGCTAATAGTGTATTCAATAATTTAGACTTAAAAAACAGATGACACAAAATAAAATAGATTAAAAAATATTTCCCTGGCAAATCAGTTGTTTCACGGAATTATTTTTAAATTACATTTTTAAAAATTAGAAAAGCATTTTCATACCTTATCTCCCAAACTCAGGATGAATTTGCTAACTTTTCTACTTTCTTTTCCATTAAATGACAGTACTATGGTTTTCCATGGGAAAAGGAAAGCATCCCTTTAAAAAAAATTAAATGTAGAAACTGTCACTAAAAATGTTATTTAAAAAAAAAAATTGACAAGGTACACATGAGCTCTAAAGTACTGAACAAATCTGACCTGTGAGTTAGAAAAAAAATTTTTAAAGGAAAGTATAATATGGCCTAATACAATTGTTTCATTTGCCTTCATGTGCAGTGCTCCTAAAACAGTAGCAGTAATAATGCTAATGATATATATCTTTTATTACTATGTGCCAGACACTGGTGCATTACACACATTAGCCAATTTTTTAATCCAATATTTTTTTCTCACAACCCTTTGTAGTAGGGATCCATTAACCTCTTTACACAGATGCACAGAAAAATTAAGTACCTTGACCAAAGTCACAGAGATGAGAATTTTGGAGTCACGATACAATCCTCTAATCTGAGAACCAGTGCTCTTTATCACCACACCTTACAGCCATACTCAGTGAATACTCATTGCAAGAATGAATACAAAAATGAACGGATTAAATTCATGCCATTTTTCTGAAAATTTTAATTTAAATTTGTTTTCTTTGTATAATTTTTAAAAAAGAAAAGAGTTGGATCATTAGCAGAATATAATCAGAATTGGCCAAGACAAAGATAAAAATGGAATTCTAAGGACAGCACAACCAGTGGTTAAATAGAAGAATTGAGAGCCAGGAAATAAGGCTTTATTTCTAGCCCCACCAATCAGCCACATGTTTATAACACAGCTTCACGCATAATTTCGTGTTGAACTTCCCAAACTTTCCCCTTATTTCAGGAAGCAGGTTGTAACTAAAGGGCCATCTTGACTACTAGGAATTTAGCAGGATTATTTGTTCTTGCACCCATTTAAGTACAGCATTTTTGAATTAATTGAATTTTCAACAAAAATGTGTCTTTTTTGTTCACTAGACAGCTTCACTGAAAGCCTTTTTTCAACATTTCCGCAGCTGAATTAATCATTTTGCTCACCAACTTGTTCTTCCTTCTCTAGGCCTGTCCCTAAGAATAGCGCCACCTTCAAAGGAGCTGACTCTGCCAGAAACCTGGGAGTCTTCTGAGACACGTTTCTACCACTTCACTCTCCCGATCGAGTTAGCTGCCAAGTCTTAAATCCTACCTGTTAAACAGCTCTAAGAATGCCATCCCTTCTCCATCCCCGCAGACTTGATCTTAGCTCAGGTCCCATCCTTCTCCCTGCATTACTCAAGCAGCCTCTTTGCTGGTCTGGCAACTTCAGTCTGGCTTCCCTCCAAAACTTCTCCAGACCAAGGCTGTCTATCACCAGAGATGATCTCTCCAAATCGCAAATCTGATCATGTCTCCCACTGTTTGAAATCTTCAGTGGCTTCCCACTTTCACAGGATAGAATTAAGACTGCTTAACAGAACATACAATGCCAAACACAATCTCTGGCGGCCTACCATTCCTCTCCTTCTCCAAACTTTTAAATTTCTCTCTAGCCACACGGCAGCTTTGGAAAGGGCTATATATATATATATCCATACACACAGTGTTTTTTGCATACCTGGAATTTTATCAGCCAACGTCTTCATCCAATTCCTACTTTTATTTTTTTTTCTTTCTATTTTTTTTCCTCTTTATTAGAGAAGGTATGGGTTTACAGAACAATTATACATAAAATACAGGATTCCCATATAGGACCCTATTATTAACACTTGCAGTGGTGTGAAACATTGGTTACAACTGATGAAAGCACATTTTTTATAATTGTATCTCAAGTGCATGCTTTGATCCCACTGATAAGAAATGGTTAGAATAAGCAAATTTATAGTGTCAGAACCTACTCACTTTTTGAAACACATCCCTCTGAAGCATTTTCTAACCTTTCTGTTCCACAAACTTAGTCCTTCCTCCAGACTGACGTTAGGTGTCATACGTCCCCCTAACAGGCAGGGCTTACTTTGGCATAGGGCTTAGCATTCCGTTTATTTAGCTGTATATCTCCATTGGATAGAAGGAAGGTAAAACTCATCTCTGTATCCTCAGTGCCTACCACAGGGCCTGACACAAAGTAGTTGTTCAATAATTATATATTTAATGACAGTCAACATCATAAAATTAAGTTAACACTACTTTCCTTTTCTTTTGCTGTGATTCAAAAAAAGAAAATTAAACCTTAATAGTACATAGCTAGTGATGTATTTTCACTAACCTAGCTAGTGAATCTAATGTTGAATTCTTAAGCTGGTGAAAATACTATTTGAATAAATATTTGAATAGAAGATCAACTAGGTTATGAGTTTGATATTGGATACATTTAAAAACATTAGTTTTAAACAGCAGATCAACTACACTAAGCTGAAAAATAATGAAGGAGCATCTCCTTTCTAAGTTCAACCTAAATTATTGGAATTGTTCATTTTTTACTGCAATGCCCTTTCCTCCCTTAACAGCATTCTCAAGGATCCAATATTCAATTAATCTTGAAAGGACAGAGCTCTGTCATGGTATAAAATGGTTAAAACAGCATTTAGTCAAAATTTTTAAATTTAGTTGCAATAGTTAGATGGTTCTATGAACATTTCAACTCCTCCGTCTGTACCTGAAATACATACATAGATCACTGTTCCAGAATCAGCATTGCGTGGATTTAAATTACAGTTCTTTGACTTCCTAATTGTGCACTTTTGGGTAAAATGACTTAACCTCACTGAACCTCAATTTCTTAGCTGTTAAATAGGGTCAACCATAGTCTCTATTTCTGAGGATGTTGTGAGACTGATCTAAGAAACGGTCTGGGTAGAGCTAACGCTTTTCGAGATATTTTAAAAAGCTCTTTAAATGAATCTGTTTGTTATTATTATCATTTTATTATTACTTAAAATTGGCATACCTTCAGGAAATATCCCACTGAGCTCCACTTTATTTATAACCCACACATAACTGGCAGCCCTCCTGAGCTACGGCATTGTCAGCCCATGTCTTAAGAGGCTCAGGAGTAGTTTAGAGCATCTGGCTCTTCAGAACCAGCTGGGCTGCCTCATAAACCCTACCTCCTGGTGTCCAAATTTCCAAAGTCAGCATGATACTTGTAGAGGATTCAAGGAGAAGACAATGCTGGCACTGGCTAAGCAATAGTTCATGCTTTTACAGGGTCCCAAGTCAATGTCTTTCTCAAGATGGTAAACTCTTGATTTAGCAATAACAGCTTTTGCCTTAGTGACTCTACCAAGAAATCCAGAAATGAATTCTGTATTTAATACTGTTGTAGGATCACATGATTATCAATTCCTGCATGAGGAATGAATTGACTTATTTGAGGAAGGACATGTAAATAGTTTGGCTAAAGGCCACACTAGGATAATGATGAGTACTGCCCGCCAGGCACATTTCAACTAAGGTCACACATGGCCCTTGAGTTCCAATAGTTTGTAACAGAGCCAAAGAAAGGAATAAAACAACACTGGGTAAAGAGAAGATATTATGTTATTCCATAACTATTTGACACATTTCTTATGGTACATATCACATTTTTACTTCTATTAAATTATTTCTGTAGCTGTTTTATTACTTCTGACTGTGATCTCCAAAAAAGCAGGTTTTCTTCCCAATGTTGCAAAATGTATGCCAAGCACCAAGAATGAGAACTTGCAAAGGAGAGATGAATAAATTAATTACTAATACAACATCCTCACTCTAACTTGTCTTTACAATAGAATGTAATATTCTGACACCTGCATTAGTTATTAGACATTGAGCAGAGTAAATACGAAAATAAGCTTGATAATCACAACAGCTGGAACAGTTTGAATAATAAGAGAAGATCAAGACAACTTATATTTCATATCTAATTAACACAAGGAGGAGGTTAAAAGTAATGTTTTGGGGTGATTATCACAAGTCTTCGTACTTAATCAGAGTAGGACTATTCACCTCTTGAATAGATTTGTAAGTGATTGTGTCTCTAAGATGCCATTCTAGATATTGGCGGGGATGGCATGAGGTCAAGATGAGAATAAAAGAGGCAAGCTAGAAATTCATTTACTGATAAATCACAGCGGGCTGAGGAGCATGTGAGAAAAACCAGGTAGATCAAATACCTGATGTCTTTTTTTTCTTTAATTGTGGCATCGATTGACCAGATGTCTCCAGAGAAGAAATGAAAGAGGAGTAAAGTGTGTAAGAATGTAATGAGGTCTATAAAATCCCTGAAGACTAACTGGGTTTATAATCTAAATTAGATTAACAAGGTGTCCACTCAATGGAGGATTCAATTAAACAAGATCAATTATAACAACTGTACATTTCAACAACTTGGAAAAAAGGGACAAAAGTGTCTTACATTTACAATACATGTAACTAAAATTAATTTATATTTCATGACACGATTCCTGGGGACAGTAAAACTCTGACAACAGTAAGGAATTAATTTGGGATTTCATAGATATTGTTTTTATGACTGTGCCTAAGTTCCTAATAGACCTTTATCCATATAGAAATATGGAGCTAAATTATAAGTAATTCGTTCAGCTCAGGACAGATAGATAAGGGAGCTGACCAATTGTTTTGCTTGGTTAATCAACTTTTATGCTTTACTGAAAGGAATTAATGGAAATTACATCCTTTTCATAGCAGAAAATTGTCTTTCATTTCATTTCTTTTTCACTATGTAAGTGATAATCTCTAAAAATACTTGGAGGCTTTTGCTCTGCTTAGAGGAATCTAGCCTACGTGAATTTAAAAATTAAAACCTCTATTCCAAATGGGATTTTAGTAAGCTACCCAAATTTACAGTAATTTGTGAGGAAAGAAAAGATTCCAACTCCTGAGAATTAGAGAGAAGGAAGGAAGGAGGGAAGGAAGGAAGAAAAGAAAGAAGGAAAGAAGAAAGAATTACAAAAGTTAATTTTTAAATCGAGACTGGCAACTGTTTAATATGTATTTTACAGATAGTTTAAATTAGCCAAAGAATAAGAAATTGTTAGAGAAATGGAAACATTTTACATTTTTCATACATTCATTTTTAAAAACAGGATCCTGATTTATGCTATTTACTTGTGCTAAATTACATAAATATTCACATATTCAGTTCGAGCTTTACACAACACTGTACTTTGTCTACTGACTTTCTATCCTTAATAATTAAGATCTCAATTCTTCCTTTTCTGTACAACTCCCCAAAATATGAAGTTAAAAAGTAAAATAAAAAAGGGATAAATGTATGGAGACAAGCTCATGCTCTGTTCAAGCAGAAATTGCAAAAAAATGTTCACCAGGTATTGCATAAAACTTTATGTATATGGACAGGATTGGATTATATGGATTTTTATGTCTCTTTTGACACTGAGATTATTAAATTCTATGATTCTTTAGCCACCAAACAAAAACAATTTTAACACATTTATATACCGTGGAATGGTATATTTCAAACAGAATATGAAATATAATGTACATTGAAACAGCATAAACTCCTACCATGTGTGTAGTACTAAGACATTTTTCAGTGCTACTAATAAATAGTCTGTTCTAGTCTGATCCAATCTAAGATATTCACTTTAAAAAAAATAAATATATTCTTTAAAACTTCATTCAAGTTTTGTGTACTCAATGGAGTCTGAAGTCCATTTACAAAGGCAACGTGTTCTCTATGTAAAAGCAAAAGTCTAAAGGAAATAAAATTTGATTCCAAATGCAATCTTCAGGTATTGTGCAACAGAGCAATGTTAATTAGTTTTTTTAAAAAATAAAAGCAATTTAAAGGAACTTTTATTATATTTTTTTAACCCAACAACCATTTATATAGGTACACTTATTGTGTGACAGTCACTGTCCTATGTACATTGTGGATATCATTTCCCTTAATTCTTCCACCGTTATGAGTTGACTTGTGTCCCCTAAAGAGATATGCTGAAGTCCTACCCAGCACCTGTCAATGTACCTGATTTGGAAATAGGGTCAGACTTGTTAGGATGTGGTCACACTGGATTAGGGTAGACCTAATCTAATAAGCAGTGTCTGTATAAGAAGAGGAAATTTGGACACAGACATTGCCAGAAGCCTCAAGAAGCTGGAAAAGGCAAGGAAGAATTGTTCCCTAGAGCCTTCAGAGAGATCAGTGCCCTGATGATACTTGATTTCGGACTTCTAGCCGCCAGAACTGAGACAATAAATGTATGTTCTTTTAAGCCACCCAGTTTGTGGTTCTGGTTATGGGAGCCTAAAGAAACGAATACATCCGCCAAACCTACGAAGTCTCCATTTCACAGATGAGGAAACCGAGGTACAGAATGGTTACTATCCAAAGAACTGTTTATCAATGGATGCCAAATTCACAGGAGAGTATTAGCAACAGGAATGCCCAGCGGTGAATACTGAGGATTCAATCACAAGAACATCCAGATAAGGCCCCGGGAATCTATAACCTGGTCAGGACAAAGACATGGGGAGGAAAACCTTACTGGTGAACTGCGGTATAAGCCAGTTATTTGTGGAGCTAGGTATGTAACATTCACCTTATTACTGAAGGAATGGGGTGCCAAAAACAACAAACAACAGAAGTAAAGCTGGTTAATGTTTTCTCCTGGTTGCAGGGTTTGACCTGGGTGTCAGAAGATGGGGGTTTAACATGGCACTGGGTAACTTTTGGCAAGCTATTTACCTCTGATCCTTCACTTACAAAAAAGACATTATAATGCCAACTCGTATGTTATTGAGGAGTTACACGGAGAAAATATATGCAGAGTGCCCAGTAAATCACCTGGTACATAAGAAAACCATTATAGATGGTATGCACTACAATTACTAACTTTGTTTATTCTGGTTAATACAGAGTTTGTGGTTTGCTTTGTCTCCGCAAGCCTAGAGGAAGACTGGGATCAAATTGTGAAATGGAGCTAAATCTACAGGGAAAGGTTAAGTGGTCTAGCTTGAATGGGAAAGAGATCAACCGCGTGCATTTATATCTTGCAATGACTAACTTGAATCTCAGTTGCGGAAATTTCTTTAAATTTTGATTTCACATCCATATCTGCACCCATCTGTTTTTAAGAATGCTATCAAAAGTGTTTGGCAAGGAAGGATAAATACGTGATTTCCACTTCCCAAGAGAAAAAATAAATAAACGACTAAACTGGCTGGTTTAGTTAAAATTGTTGGGTTAATAATATTAAATGATGTAGATCCTCAATATTTCTTTTCTTTTCATATTAGTAAAATATTTCCCAGAGCATATATTCCCAAAGAAATGTAAGGGCTTGGTATTTATGCCTTGGAGAATGGCACAGTCATATTTATATTTTGCAAATCATTTTGATTTCTTGCCTCTTTTGACAATCCTCAAAGAATTGAAGGGATGTTGTACACTTAGATTAAAGCCATAGGGGTGAAATTTCAAGTGAAAAAAGTAGACAGATTAGAAAAAGAATTACTCCTTTTATTTCTTAAACAATGAACTGCAGCTTTGATTAAGAAATATGCTCACTTCTCTTTCTAAAGAAAAAAAGCAGTGGAAACAAACCATTAAGAAATAAAATGCAATAACTTTCAAAACATAATTAAAATTTTCTGTATAATAAGCATGAAATTCGAGGCAAATTATATTTTGGTACAATATTTTCAACCATACTAAATGGTTATAATATCCTCTATATACCAATTCTAAGAGATAAAAAAGAAAATTCTAAAATTCCAAGATAAAAATTGGATAAAGGACATGAACCAAAAAATATGCAAATGATGAAATAAAAGGTCAAGAGTTTTAACTTCAGGGCCCGGCTAGATAGCTCAGTGGATAAAGAGCTCGCTGGGAAACCACATGGGAGGCCCTGGGTTCGGTTCCCGGGGACCTCTCCTAGCGGGCAGACCGCCTTGAGAATGGCAAGCCGCCATGGGTGGGCCGGAGCCGCCGTGGGCAGGGCAAAAAGCTGCCACGGACAGGCAAAAGCCGCCACGGGCAGGGCA
>PVKH010020202.1:0-14652 GCA_004027955.1 Chaetophractus vellerosus | reverse complement strand
GCTCCAGTATTAAAATTCTAACTAACTCCTCTGCCCTGTAGTTTTCTCTTCCTGGTTCCACTGAATTTCAGCTTCTTACTTCCCTTAGCTTTCTCTCTCTCTAAGTTTCATTCTTTTTATAAAGGACTCCAGTTAGATTAAGACCCATCCTGAGCCACTTCATCAAAAGTAACTTCATCACACCCACAGTAAAGGATTAAGTTTAAGAACGTGTTTTTCAAGGATACATGTATCTCTAAACCCACATAGTATTACATCTATGCAACAAATAAGCTGCAATAATATAGTATCACTATTTATAAACATTTTTACTGAAATTGGAAAGAACAAAAAAAAATTCCATCTATAGATGGCCCAAATAGCTAAATTAACTTAGTTTGATTTAGGAAAATAAATGAAATGAAATGAATAATAAAATAAAACAAGTAATAAAATAAATAATAAATATTTGAATAATATAATAATATAATCAAGATGAGAGCTATGAAGGAAAATCTGAAATGAGTAAGCTCTTGGGATATTCACACTGGAAGTCTTTACCTTCAATATAATATATCATGTTACACAAAGCTGCTAAGTATAAAGAATATCCAGAGATATTGCATAGAGAGAAAGAAATAGAGAGGAAGAGAGATATCCAATGATCCCAGCTGCTCTGGCCCCCAGATGTTTGAATTGATCCAGCTGAGGCACTAGATATGTGAGTGAAGAAGACACCTTTAAAACACCCCCAACCCAACCACCATCTGTCTGCAAATGCATGAGCATTCCCAGGTCAAAACTGTGTAGCTGAACCTAGTCAATGCCCAGATTCTTAAGCAACTTATACAACTGCTATTATTTTAAGCCCCTGTATTTGAGTTTTTGCCACATAGCAATAGATAACAAGCAAAGAAGTTGGTATTTGGAAGTGCAATGCTGCTATAACATGTAAAACATAAAGCAGTGGTTTTCTGGCCAGGTGGTAGGTAGAAGTTGAAGGTGACTGAATTGCAAGGAATTAAAGGAAAGTGAAAGAAATATTATTGCAAGCTGAAGTGGCAGAAAAACTTAGAAATACATCCCTAATAAAATAGCCATGCACAGACATGAAAAGAGTAACCACAATTAATTGTCTGGGGAAGTCCAAGCACTTTGCTGAAAGTGACAACTGGTTTATTTTAGTTAAATATGATAAGATAAGGGTAAAGAAATGAGTTTAAAAGAGAGAAGAGAAGAAGACTGCTTAATTTTCAAGGAACATTTAGGGGAAAAATAAAGGAGGCAAGTCTCACTGACTTTGAAAATAAAACTTATTTATGATTTCTTAGCATGGCCAGATGGCAAACAGTGCTGAAAGTAAAAAAGATCCTCAAACCAAATATCAAATCCAGGATAGGCTTATGTGACAGTATGAATTTTGTGAATCCCAGAACAGATTGTTCTTGAACCAATCCATTCCTGTGGGTATAAGGGCCTTTGATTGCATTAAGAGCATTCAAGGGACTTTTGATTAGATTATTTGATTAGATCACTTTAGGGCTTTTGATTGGGCTACATCAGTGAGGCTTCACCCAGGTTGGGTCTCCCCCCTCTTACTGTGAGGCCAGGGAAAGCCACCATGTGCATTGCCATGTGACAGAGTCCACAACCAAGGACCACCGGCAGGCAGCCTTTGGGAAGAAAGCATCACCTTGATGATGGCTTGATTTGGACTTTTGTCCAGCCTTCCACCATGAGCTAATAAATTCCCACTGTTTCCATGAGCTAATATATACCCACTGTTTAAGACAACCAATTGCGTGGCATTTGCTTATGCAACTGAAGAAACTGAAATAAATAACCTCTCGAATCTCTCTAAGATAGTTATGTTCCTACTGATGTGCTTATTAATCTATTGTTAATGATTTATTAAAATTCTGTTTTCCTACTTGTTGGTTGAGTTTATTTTCATTATTTAAATCTCTTTTTTGGTGATTCTTGCTTTGTCTCTTTTTTTCCCAAATAGGGACTTGGATTGAGGAAGTAATTTGAATAAATTTCTTTAGCTTAGTGAGAATTGATGATCATCTATGAGTGACCTCAGTATCTGAAAATATTGTTTCTTTTGGCATGGAAGGGTCATTATTTTCAGGATAGTGGGGTAGAGGCACAAAACCAAGGCTGTTTTCTTCAGATCTATTGGGTACCTTGTCATCAGGCTGTTAAAGACCCCAATCTCTATTATATGATCTCTGATGTAAAAATGCACTATTCCATACCTGAGTCTCCTGTGCTCCAGCAACTGTGGGTAGGAGGAGTGGGCGTGTGGGCAGGGCTGTCTTGAGTAACACACTTGGCCATCCATCCAAGGCTGCCTAATTCCCCCAATCCCTGCTTCCTTTGACCTGATGATCAGGCTTGCATTTTGTTGGTGAAACAAACATATCCTGTTTCTTCCCACAGTTATAAGTTAGATGAATGAGGGACAGATATAAACCATCTCTTTAGGTCACAGTCTTCAGATGAGGAGGAGATATTCCTGAGGAATCTCTCCAAAGACATTTCTGTGTCTGAGACCATTGATGATGGCCTTTGGGGGGTATGGGGAGGGAATGAATGTAATTTTCATGTGGGAGGAATATAAGTACTTTGCGGACACAAGTGTGACCATTGTGCTTTTAATGTCTATGTAAAATTTTTAACCTTCTTCCCATTAAGAGGTGGTGTCCCTGTCCAAACCTCTTGACCCCGGGAATGACTTTGTAACTGCCCCTTGGTGGAGGAAGTGATGCTCCATGACTTCCGAGGCCAGGCTGGGAAAGGCAACTCCGTCCCTGCTGGTTTCTCGGTCTCCCTCAGCTGCTGTTTGAGAAGCCCAGCTCCCCTGAGCTCACAACATGGAGAGGTCACATGGAGAGAGGAAAGAGGGAGCAAGGAAGCTGCCTACGGAGCCCATCTGTGCTGGCCCCAGCATCGGAGCCTCCTCAGCCCAGCACCACACACAGAAGTGAGGGTAGCACCGTCTGCCTGTAACCCCAGGCAGAGACGCCAAATAAAACAGGCTAGCCCAGCTAGCACAAGCCTCTGATTCATGAGCAAAATAAAAGATCCTTATTTTTTAAAATAAAAAAATAAAAAAACAAATACAAAGAGATCAAATTAAACAATGGAACAGTCACCTAAGAGGATTTCCAGAAGGATAAAGAAGGGAAATTGAACAGGATATTGTTTGAAGGAAAACAAAATTCTGCTTGAACAGAAAATAGGCTTATCCCTTAAATTGAAATGACTTCCAAGTGTTAACAAAAAACATTGGGACATTAAACAGCTATATTGAGATATATTCTGGTGAGATTTCTGAGTTCTGAGGATAGAAAGAGAATGCACCTTAGGTTGTGGCTCCATTATGAGCAATTGTTTAGTTAATTGTGGTTTTGCTTCCTTACTAGTACCTGCTTCCCTATACCACACTTTCTTCCTTGAATAACTTTAATTTTATCAAAGGACATCCCTGACTGGTTCTTTTGGGTAGGACACCTTTCTGGCAAGCTCTTTTGAATCTTTTAGTCTTCACTCATGATTCTTAAAAAAGGCTCGGTCACTGGTAGAAAAATAGACCAAAAAGAAATAGAAAATGTTGATGAAATGATTTGCCCCCATTGCAGGCATACCAGGAATTTCATGTAAATGCTGGGAATGTTCTCTGCCCAGGCCCAGACCCCAGGTCATAAGCACAGCCCATAACTTTTCTGCATTCCTTTTCGCCTCTCTAAACATCATGCTCTCCCCTCTGTGATTCCATGTAGAGGGGGCAGTTGGTACAGCACCTCACTTCTGCTCTGCCTACCCCTCCCTGATTCTTCTCCCCACCATTCCTTGGGCAAGAAAGGCTGACTTTCCTCTCCCTTTGTTCCATTTCCTAATTTCTGTCCTTGGCCTTCAGTAAATCTATGATCACCTTGGGGAGATCTTATACTTGAAATACTACTGAGCACTAAAGAAGTTGAGGGTTTTTTGTTTTCTCTCAAAAAGACAATGCTTGATTTTTAAAACCTTTAAATTACTAGTGGTAGAAATAGGTTATTTTAGTCTACAAATAACAGAATATATGATTAGAAGTGCCTCAAATGAATAAATAATGTTATTTCCTACAGCAAGAAGTGAGAAGATTGACTGGCTATTCATTCATTGAATCAAGCACACCATTGAGGTTAGAGCCTTGATCCTTTGGAGAGTGATTTCGTGCTCTCTCTCACCACACAGATTTAGTCATTGGATTCTCACCCCAACACATGCAAATGGAGGCCCCCTTCACAAAGGAGGAAAGGCTTTCCCAGATCACCCCAAGCAGATACCCTCTTGGGGCCACTGAACCAGAGAATCTCAGAAATCAAGCATTGGTTAAGGGCAGCGATTGGCTGGGAGCCGACTCTTCCAGAAGAAGATCAGATGGAGGTGGAGGAGTGCTTGGCAAACAAGCATATGCCACAGAGCTCAAGAAATTTGGGGCAGCACCACACTATTCTTCTCTAGAGTGAGGGACCTCATAGTTCAGCCATGGAGAAGGAAGGGAGAAATGAAAATGTATGAGTTACATATTTTCAAAGCATTATCTACATTAGATCTGCAATGGACGTAAGTGCATTGTTATATGATCTTCTGATTTCTGGGAAGGGGAGATAAACAGCCTGTATCTATCTTAGGAAAACATAGACAAACAAAGTATAGACCAGCCAAGTAGTAGAGAAGTGGCAAACTTCAAACCCCCAAGGTAAGAGACAATGGCAAGGGAGGGTGCTGGAAGCTCCACCTCAGACATAGCTCTTCAAACCCAACAGAAACATTGGGATCCAGCTGGCCAACCCTGGGCAGGAGTCTTTGCATTCTGTGGGAAACCATAAGCAATTTTCAGAAAATGAATATGTAAGTAAGACCTGAAATGATTACAGGTATACCTTAGAGAAATTGTAGGTTTGCTTCCAGACCACAGCAATAAAGTGAAGATAGCAAAAAAGTGAGTCACATGATTTTTTAAATGTCCCAGTGCATGTAAAAGTTCTACCGTGTATTAAGGATGCAATGGCATTATGCCTAAAAATCAATGTACATACTTTAATTTAAAATGTTTATTGGTAAAAAGAAAAACTGCTAACCATCATGTGAGTCTTCAGTGAGTCATATACTCTTTGACTCACTGGAGAGTCTTGCCTTGATGTCGATGGCTGCTGACTGAACAAAGTGGTGGCTGCTGAAGATTTGGGTATCTGTGACAACTTTTTAAAATAGGACAACAATGAAATTCACTGCACCAATTGACTCTTCCTTTCACAAAAGTTTTCTGCTGCATGTGAAGCTGTTTGATAGCATTTAACCCACATTAGAACTTCTTTCAAAACTGTAGTCAATCCTCTCAAACCCTGACACTGCTTTATCAACTAAGTTGATGTAATATCCTAAATCCTTTGTTGTCAATTCAACATTATTCACAACATCTTCACCAGGAGTAGATTCCATTTCTTGAAATCACTTTCTTTGTTCATCCATAAGAAGCAACTCCTCACTGTTTAAAGTTTTATCATGAGATTGTACCAACTCAGGCTCCACTTCTAGTTCTAGTTCTCAAGCTATTTTCACCATATCTGCAGTTACTTCCTCCACTGAAGTCTTGAACCCCCCAAAGTCATTCATGAGAGTTGGAATCAATCTCTTCCAAATTCCTGTTAATGATGATTTTTTGACCTCCTCCCATGCAACACAAATGTTCTTAATGGCATCTATAACAGTGAATCCTTTCCAGAAGGTTTTCCATTCCCTTTGCCAAGATCCTCCAGTGGAATCACTATAGATGGCAGCTATAGACTTCCAAAAGCTTTCCTTTCATGTGAACACTTAGAGGCCATTGTAGGGTTGTTAACTTTGTTAACTGGCCTAATTTCAATATTGTTGCATCTCAAGTGGTGCGGTTCATGGTTCCCCCAAACAATTACAATAGTAACATCAAAAATCAGCCCCTGACCACAGTCATCACAACAGATATAACAATGATGAAAAAGTCTGAAAAATTGCAAGAACTACCAAAATGTGATACAGAGACATGAGGTGAGCGTATGCTGTTGGAAAAATAGGCTGGCTCGACAGGTTGCTACAAACCGTCATATTCAGAATAACACAATGCCTGAAAAGTGCAATAAAGCAAAGAATAATAAAACAAGATATGCCTGTATGTTTTATGTGCATTTTTAGAACTGATAAAGTCTTTGCCAAACTACCCCAAGAATAAATCTCCCTCTATATATGGAAAAAATAAAAACAGGTGACCACAAAATCCTGTGAATTTGGGGCAGTTAGGAAATGCCCAAGGTAGAAAACATATGAATATTTGTATTTTCCTTGACCTGATGAGTAATAAAAAGTAAGTATTGTCAGTTATAAACCAATGTTTGTGCCTTATCTTGTTTTTATTCTCTGCAATGTGACTCTCAATTACCACTAGTGTTTCGAGTCTTGTTTGAAGCTGTGTGATTTCAAACAATTCATCTAACTCTTTATAGCCTTTCTTATCTGCTAAATGAATGTGATAATTATGAACGTACAGGGGGCTACTCAAAAAGAAGTAGGTGAAAGAGCTTTGTGTATTAGTCATGGATTATAATGATAAGCTATTTTCACAAGGCAAAATGTAATTAACAGGAAGAGGAGGCTTCTGGTCAACCAAGGCAGCAGTGTCAGATGCTCCAAGGTGCCATTCCTCAACAGAAAATGTAAACAACTAGCACCAACTGGTAGAACCAGTTTCTTAAAAACTCCAGAAAATAATTAAAGGTTTACACTAACTTGGCTAGTGCTGAACCAAAAAATGCAAATTAAAGAATGGTGGGAGAATCTTATGGCACTTTGCTGGCTTCCCCTCATACCCTCCCTGGCATGGTGTCGAGCCAGGCTACACTCTTATTGTAGGTGCCTGGTCCCAAGGGAACAGGGTGTCCCCTGTGTACAGACTGCTATGCCTGAATGTCGGTGCCAGCCTATGTGTGGCAGCCTGAAGGAATGAACCAAGAAACTTGTGTCTGGCTCACCCTCCCAGGGAGAAGCAGCCTGCTGACAGTTGAAGCAATATGAGAAAGGGTTAAATTCACGTGGACTGAGGCAAAGGATCACTGGGTTTAAGATATATCACAGTACAACCAGGACAGGGAAAGTCTGTTTCCTAGTGGGCAGAGGGGACAGTCGGGTCCTTGTAAATGGGGAGATTCCTAAGGCCCTGAGAAAACATAGACCTATGCCAATACCCACGCTCTAGAAAAATGGAGAGTACCCTGCATTTCACTTTCACCTTGGGCTTATCTTCTGGATGGAAGAGCTAAATTCTGAAAGAGAAACACCGGCCAAAGCTATCTGATTTTGCAAATGGAAACATTTTACAAAGAAATTAAAGAGAAACTTGGTCTATTCTTTAATTATAGTATTAAAAGCTTGAAAGAACTATAGCAAAAATCACTGAAGTAGAATTATTAAAAGTATCTAGCAAATCCTACATGTTAAATTTATCTTATCTCAAACATGATAAATTTCAAAACACTCAGTGAACAAGGCTACTTTGCTAGTTTAGCCTGCATTATTTGGAAGAAAAGACTTTTCTCATGTATCTTGTGACAGAATGAGAAATTCAAGTTTAGTATTCAAAACTCTCTTATTTCTCAGTATAATCACCCTAGATAATTAAACATAGTTTCAAAATATAAGAGTGGTTTGTTTTGCATGTGGTGTCCTCATGGCAAGATTGGAATCATTGCTGATACATGATGCCGGAGCTGAAAGCCAGAGAAATTTATGACCCTGTATTTCCAAATTATCTTTTTTCAGATAATTAAAAACACTAGCAAAAGATGTAGCAGGTTTGGCCATGTTAGAGATAGATACTTGGAGATAACGCAGAACAAATGGTAACTGTGTGTGTGTATGTGTACACATGCGTGTGTGTTTCCTTTAACAAAATCAAACAACAAACTTGGGTATCAAAAGTGCTATTTCTACCATTACAAATAACTCATTGCTGACACCATTACAAATTTCTCTGACAATATGCAAGTTGATGTAATTTCAGTATGTTTGGTTTTATCCAATACTGTTTTGCAAAATATCGGTATCTTATTTGCATTCATTGCCTGTTTGGGGTAGCAGCAGCGGGTGCCATTTCCTGCCAGTCCTTCTGTGACATCTGATGGGACCTGACTATCTCCTCAGGAGTCACTTTATTTTTGTTAACTCATTTAAATACTGTGTAAATACCTAATACAGCTTCTTTCTTCTTTTATACTATAGAATGTACATTGGTTTATGCCTATTTGTACGTGCATGTGCGTATTTTATTAATATAGTGAAGAACACAAAGTGAAAAGATCTGCCCCTGTAATTGTCCCCTAATCATATACCTTAGAAAGTGGCTTATATCACTTTATTATTCCTCAGTGATGAATTGCATGGACAACTCCTAATTTGTTGTCCAATCTGAACTGCCATTTCTTTTCGTTCCAGCCCTTCCTATGGTAAACCATGCTTCAAGGAGCATTTTTGTGACTCTTTTGGCTAACATATGTGAGGATAACTGTAAGATAAATTAGTAAAAGTTCAATTGCCAGACCTTTTACTGCTTGGACAAATATTACCCAACAGTACTTTAAAGAGGTTGCATCAAGAGTTGACAGGCCTTTTTCAACGCCCTTGTTTTAGCCAGTGGTGCGTGGTACCTAAATTTGGAGCGTCCATATTCACAGTATTCACAAAATGCTCGTGTAGCCTGCTAACTTGTTATTTTAAAGTAATAAAAATACAAAAACCATTAGGCCAGATATAGATGGCCCATAAATATCTGCCGAGAGAGATGGATAAAAGCCGTGCAGTGTTCCAAACTTCTTCATCTTATAAGTACATTCATGAGTTCAAGGCTATGCACAGAAATAGCAGAAAAGCTTTATTCAAAATTTGAACAAAATCCCATTAAACCAGGTACACAAGTTACCATGATGTTTCCCCACAGTTAGACTATGGTGGATGTTCATGTGCCTACGTGGGGCAGTTAACATTTCTTAAATCTTGAAATAGTCCCCAAATAATTGAATTTCAATCAATATCTTAGGATTCCACAGGACACAAGTTGAAAGGCACTTTTGAAAGGTTAAGAAATGAAGGTCAGGCCTCAGATTTCCTTGAAAATTAAATAATTCTACCTTCTACATATTCTTAAATTTTTATCCTATTTTCAAAGACATTCAGATGACCCAAATAGACATTTTGAAGGATAAAACTTAAAAAAAAATTTTTTTAGTAACCAAAATTTTATGTTAGCATATTTTATACAGTATATTTTCTTCAAAATTGTTTCTCCACAAAACATATTGACTCCATTTGAAAAGCTGTGAAGAGATCCAAAAAGGTGATAACATTTATTTCATTAGTCAACTATTCTTTAAGAAATGAACTATGAAGAATAGCTAGGAGCTTCACAGTTCTGAGCAATTATAAAAACGGCCCAACACAGAAAACAATTCTGACTTTTTATTTATATGCCCTACCTCACTCCAAAAAGTAGAGTTCATTAGTAGGCTTTGGTGGGGAACTATATATATAAATGTAAATATATTATAGTCTAGCATCAAACATAATCAGGATAAGGTAAAAAATAAACATGGAGAAATAATATGAAACCATGAGAAAGTCATGACAGAAAGTACTAGGTTTGCATCATGGTTAGAGAAACCACCAAATTGTCTAGAAATTTGGGGACAGGAAAACAAAGAGTAAGCTAAGAACCACCTTGCTCCATTAAAAAAAAAATGGTTCTTTGACCTAAGCACAGACCCAAAAGGAAATAGTTCCCATTTACCAAAGGGAGAAGTATATGATATGAATAACTACAATGTCAAAACCCCTGCCCTTAAAGTGATACACTTAAATAATTTAAATAACAGTGCAACCACTTATTGAAGCTTCACACTAGTCCTTTAATCCAAGAAGTCCACTACCACTAACAGTCACTAACAAATGTGAATATGACCCTTGGGAAAGAATTTCTAATGGAAAATGAATCACAGTTCTGTTTTGGAACTTTAAAAAAAATGTTATTGGATACTGACTAGTACAATGCACTCTGCTAAACATTTTATTGGGTCATTTCATTATAACAATCCTGGAGGGACACATACTATTGTTTTCCTAAATTTACAAGTACTGGACTCAATAAGACTTGAACTAGTTAAGTCATTCAAACCCACACACATAGTAAGGAGAGAAGACTCTGTAAGAATCAAACTTATTAACCACAGCTAACTACATAATAAATAAATAATTTTTTATGCTGCATTAGAAACTCAAAATATTGCAAATGTTTTGGTAAAATTATAATTGTAAATATTTTTGGTAGACTATATCAGAAAAATATAGTTTTATAAGCTATCCTTAAGGCAAGTGAATTCCTTCCCTATCCTTTCTACTGTTTATTGAACCACAGCTAGGTGATGGATGTTGTTGGACCTAGAACCGTCAGTGGAATCAATCAAGTTTGGGCACATCTGTATATATGAATTTTCATGGGAAGAAAGACCTTTCTAAAATAACATACATTTCACTGGGCTCCTAAGAATGTAACAGGTGTGGAATTCTTTATCTCTTAGTATAAGAAAGAACAAAGGGAAATGACTTTTTTTCATGTGAAACTCTAACTGCCATTTCCTTGGCACCACACTACACTATTTTAAGTGTGATCAGTTAATATTTATGGATTGTGTTGCCCATCATATCCTATTGAGATTATCCCTGGGTTTAGATCACCACCACCCCCGCCCCAATTTATACTGTGAACTTTCTGAAGGCTCAGCACAGAATAGGTGCCCTATAGATATCAACAAAGCTTCACCAAACCAAAGTGTAATTTCGTTCCAGGCCCTAGGTTATCACATCATGTAACAGTATCTCATTTTAATTCTCTCCAAAGTTTCTGAAGAGGTATTATTAGCTACACTTTAGAGATAAAAAATAAATGAGCACTAGTCTGATGTCACATAGCTATTTTAATAGCAGAATATAGATTCTAACTTGTATCTACCTGGTTCTAAATCCACAATCTGTACATGATACTTCACTCTTCTCTAGAAGAAGAGAAACTTATTTTAATTCAAAAGTTATGTTCGTAAATATCTTGCTCTGGATTGCACAATAGCAGAAAAAAGAGATTAATCAAATTAATTTATTGTCCTTAAGAGTAAAATAATTACATAATTTATATGTATGTTCAGGGTAACTATATTAAAATGTCACTGGGCTCTCTATGAACAAAGAATGAATAGGGAAGGAATTCCTGTGGAGAAAGAACTGGTAACATCCATGCTACTGAATGTGAACTGGTCCCTGTAGACAGAGAAAGCTTTTTGAAAGAGGAGACAATTTTGAAGCATTATTTAGGGGAATATTATTCCCTTCCTTATGTAGTCTAAGTCAAAGAAGTTATAAGAACAGAGAACTGAAAGACATATTCAATTATTGGCAGGGAAAAAATTCATGGCATAAGGAGGGTTTACATTCTTAAAGGATATTTCTCCCAACCTTTCCTTTGCTGCATGTGGTATGATAATCATGAGAGGTAAACAAGAAGAAATTTGCAACTATGAAGATGATGTGGAAAGAGCATGGAAATGATTTCTGAAAGAGCTTCGTAGCTCCTTGCCTTACAAACGGTGTGACACTGAAAAACCACACAACATTCCTAATCCATTTTCGTAACTAAACAGTATTATTTCCAATAACTGCAGACCCTGAATTACCTCAATTTCAAGAAAACCATTCCCTGGCCACCACCTCCAACCACCTTTCCAATTTACATCCTCAAGTACTCAAATTCCAATAATCCTCACACCCACGGGATCCCTCAATCTTTTAAATCTGCAACTTATTCCATTTTCTAACCTTTTTCATGCCTTCTCTTCCCTCTTCACCCAGCTTAATTCAATGGTCAATCACAATAATAAATCCCTCAGATACGCCCTCAACTTTCTTGTTCTTTCTCCAAATACCAGTTTGGCAAAATCCCAACCTGGTTAGGTACAACTCTAAGCATCCATGCTACTGAATGTGACTGGGGGGGGGGGAGGGGGCAGTGAAAGAACGGCGACAATGGCTATAGAGAAAAAATAAAATAGGGAAGGGAAATAGAAAGAACCAGTCATGGTTGTTGAGGGAGGCTTTGAATATCTATGATGATTATAATCTGACTCCCTGAATGAGAATGGAAGTCACAGGAAGAAAAGAATTTTTGTTGTTTTCTTTTCTCACTGCTATTTCCCTATTTATCATCTCTATCACTAATTTATACTTACAAAACACTCCACCTAACAGCAGAATATACATTCTTTTCAAGTGTATATGGAACTTTTACCACAATAGACCATATTCTGCACCATGCAGCAGCTCTTGGTAAGTTTAATAGGATTCAAGTAATAGAATGTATATTCTCTGACCACAGCATAATTAAATTAGAAATCAGTACTACAATCATGTTTAGAAATGCTCTAAATTACACAATTCTACATAACCACTGGATCAAAGAAGGGACAAGTATTTAGAATGAAAATGAAAACACAACAATTTAAATATGTGAAATGCCATTAAAGCAATAGTTAGGGAGGAATCTATAATACTAAGTGCCTTTATTATAAGAAAAAGTTCAGAAATCAATGACTTTAGTTTCCACCTTAAGCTAACATCTATAACAGCTAACATCATACGTACTGATGAAAAATTGAATTATTTCCCCCTAAGATTAGGGAAAAAGCAAGGATTTTCACTCTTACCATGTCTGTTTAACATTGTATTGGATGGAGTTTCCAGCCAGTGTAATAAAACAAGAAAAAGATATAAAGACATCCAAATTGCAAAGGAAGAGTAAAACAGTCTTTATTCACAGATTATATGAAAACACTGAATGACTTTATAGAAAAGATAATAGAATTAATAAGTGAAATTAGCAAGATTCAGGACATAAGATCAACATACAAAAACAATTCTATTTCAATGTTATTAATGAGCAATCATAAATTTAAATTTTAAACAAAACATTTTCTTATGTCCTTTTCAAAGTTTTCTTTTCGGCTATATTTTTCTAATCATTCAGATTTATTAGTAGTAATGTTATCTTTTGAAGTTTGCTTTTATCTTTCTCTGGCATGGTTTTTCAAGTGTAAGGAAAGAATGTAAGGCTGTTAGATGAACCAGGGGAGAGGGACTAAGCCACATTTTTTTTTTAAGATTTATTTATTTTATTACATATCTCCCCTCCTCCCCGCTGCGGCGACGCGCCGAGACTGGTCACTGCGCAGGCGTGGCTTTCCCCACTTGTGGGCGGCTTCTGCTTCCATTCACGGCCGGCTTTCAGTTCGCGGGTGGCTGGCTGCGCTCCATTCTCGGGCTACCTGCCCTGCCCGTGGCGGCTTTGCCCTGTCCGTGGCAGTTTTTTGCCCTGCCCACAGCGGCTCTGGCCCGCCCATGGCAGCTTGCCATTCTCAAGGCAGTCTGCCCCCTAGGAGAGGTCCCTGGGAACCGAACCCGGGGCCTCCCATGTGGTATGCTGGTGCCCTATCCACTGGGCTATCGAGCTGGCCCTAAGCCACATTTTTGGAACATTTTTTCTCTTTCCCATGCTGTGAAAAATCAGTGATGAGATATAATGAATTACAGAGAGGAGTATTAGAAACTTCTTAAACAAGAAAGGAGTTCTCCATAGTTACTAGCAAGCCTTTTTCTTCATATCCCCAAATTCTTTTAATAATTTGATTTTACAATATCAATGATAAAACACTTTTGAGAAAGTTTTTGTGTTTGGAATCAATGGAATCCACCAATTTCATAATAGTTGCTATTGGTCCTTTGAAGTGGATCATATCAATGTGTACAAACCTTAGTAAACTGTTTATTCCCTTTCCCATTCCTTCTTTTTACAGGAACCCATCCTGTCTCTGATTTCCACCACCACAAACTCCAGCATATGCTTCACAATGCCAGGTATGGGTCATCCAATGTTTCAATGAGGGGCAAGAAGAATGAAAAGCTGAACATAACTCCAATCTTCTTAGAGAGTGAGCACAACAATACATTTCCCCTTGTAAGGGAGCCCCGAATCCTCCAGCACACATGTGATTATACTTCATGTGCCTGCCAGTCATGGGAGATGAGAATGTGGATCGATTTGAGTGTGTGGGTGTCAGTGTACCTCAAACACAAGTTTCCAGACACTCGATGAGTCTCTATTCATGTAAAAGGCCACAGAGCCAAACAAAATGGCTCATTTCAGACATGGAGCAATGGCAACTTTGGACCATTGGAACAAACGCTTCAAGGTCAAGGACAAGAGAAAACCCTACCACAAAAACCCTTAGTATGAGTTTGGCCACCCAGCCAGCCACAACCAAGGGTGACCATTGGTGCTGTCACATGCACACAGTCAGTTTTGAAGAGGCAACAAGAGGCACATGCTCTGAGGTTGACTGCCAGACCTTCTCCTGGGGCTCCCAGGGCTTTACTTGCACAGCTAGGTTTATTGGTATGGGCTGCATGGCATCCACTGGGGTCCCTTGAGTACCTCAAGGACACACTGCCCCGGCAGAGGCTTCAGTACTGCCATGCAAAGCTCTGGCCTACAGCCCA
>PVKH010020201.1:0-14648 GCA_004027955.1 Chaetophractus vellerosus | reverse complement strand
AGTGGGGTGTGTGTGTGTGTGTGTGTGTGTGTGTTTTACACTTTTCAGTGTGAAACCTGGCTTCATTAAGTAATGGAGATAGTCTGAATCCTTATTTTTAGGGAGAAAGATGTCACTGTGTGACTAAGTTTGTGTTCACTAATGTGCAGATTTGGGAGGCCATCATTTTCTATTTTCCTTGGATACATTGTCAAGAGATGGTTAGAGCAGATTAAGCCCAGTCTCACGTTCCAATGCTACAGGGATTTGAAAAATGTAGGCATTGTACAAAGGCTACATTTTACAATGTGCATACCCATCTGTGTATTTGTTAGGCTGTAGTTAACACCTACATGCATTGTGAATGAGCATTAGAAATATTCATGAGAAATTCTAAGGGCAAGTGACATATATTTCTTAAAAATCTCTGCAATATCCGTGAAAAGGATCTACATAGTCTTGATATTATGGAGGCAAATATGCACAGTGAAAATATGTCTTATTCCATATAGCCCAATTATGGACTTACACCTGCTGATTCTACCTGTACAACATACATCTGACGATACTGCCAGCAAAGAGAAACTGTACCTAATATAGTGTGGGTGTACAATAAAAATTAAGCCAGTATTACTGCAATAAATGAAAGATAGAATAAAATGTTGTACACTTGACCCCCTGACATTGCTTGTCTTTGGTATGATGACTCTTTCAGGTGAATCATACACACACATATACATATCGTCATAAGCCTTATTTTTTTCCTTTTCCCTTTACCCTCTTTCTCATCTTCCTACTCATCTCCTTCTTCCTCCTTAAAATCCCCTTCCCTTCTTTTACCAATGGCTACCTTTTTTCTTGGTCTTTTAATGTTTCTTCTATAATAAATTATTACAAATGATAAATTTGGAGTCGTCTTAATAACTTCTAATCAGTCCCTAATTTCAATTTTCTCTCCATATCTCTGAAATTCAGCTTAATTTCTAAATCCTCCAACCTCTACCTTGGTCTAGGTACACATTCACTTTGAGTTGTTGACATGACCTCAGTCTCTGCTACATAGGATTTATCTATCATAAAGCTTCCAGACCATACTGCCCCCCCCACCGCAACCCACCAACATGATTCCTGAATGTTTAATTATGCACATTTTAACTCTAAGCCCAGAATTCAAGACCCTCTGTCAACTGCCCACACCATTCTTTCCCAATGGCATCACTTGTTCCCCTTACTTTTGGCCTACCTCAGTTCTGGCCAAGCCCAGTTGCATCTCACCGCCCACTCCCCCCTCCCCCCCAACTGCTGATTCATTTCCTCCATGATGTTATGGAACACTTGCACAGATTGTCATATCAGGGCAGAATGACTTCTCTCTTCCTCTCTGCCAATGCATGGGCTTCCTTTCCTTGCTCTCAGCCTCCTGGAAGTGTAGCTGGGGATTGTTATATGTCTTTATGAGTATTCTTCTGTTTTGCATCAATTTACTTTTATGTATCAAGGTTGCAGGCAGCCAATTTTCATTTGTTGTTCTGTTATTTGCAATTTGTCTCAAGGGATTATATATGTATGTGTGTATGTGTGTGTATTTTCTTTTTTCCTGTTAAATTCTAAACTAATGCCTATCACTGACCTTGTTTACAAAATATTTTGCATTTGTTATGTCTGGGATAACATCATATGCATAATAGGCACTGAATGAATGTTTCTTAATTAATCCTTCTCTCCATTTCTTATTGATATATTCCTTGTATCTTTTCTTGTGGGCATGACAAATCATCCTATCTGGATGATTTTATAATTTGTTAGCTTTTTTACAAAGCATTGTACCTAACAGGTACTCAAAAATGTCTTGACATCCTGGAATAAAATAATGAAATTACATAAATTAATTGCACAAATATTAACCAAAAGGTTCATTATTATTTACTACTACTTTTGCAGTTGATCTTGCTGTACTTCCCAATTGTTTTGGATTTTTATATTATTTTTATGAAAAAAATATAAGCTAATTTTGGGCATGACCTTTGACCTCTATGCCCATGTCTCTACATTACATAACACTGAAAACATTGAGCTGAAAAAGTAGTAAATGCTACCTAATTTACTGAATGACATTAAAAGAAACAAGGCTCTCTTAAATTCCTTTCCATAAATTGCCTAACACATTCAGCAGTTAGGAACAGGGACTAGAACCAAACTGTCTGCATCTGAATCTAAACTCCACCCCTGTGAGCTATGTGATTGGCCAAGTTACTGAAGCTCTCTGTGCATTTGTAATATTGATATCACAATAATGCCCACATCACAGGGATATTGTGAGAATTAAAATTATTACATGTAAAACACTTAGAACAAAAAGCCTAGTGTACAGTAACAGCTAAAAGATATTGGTTATTATACCTGCCTTTAAGCACTTATAGTCTAATAGAGTAGTTTCCAACTTGACTTTAATCCTTGATGTCTAGGATAATCAGGTTCTATTTGGAGCTTGTCCTATGAATAAATATTGTAAAGAAATATTGTACCAATAATGCCACATACTCCTTTTTCTGTAGAATTATATTAATGATTGATCCTGTTAATATAAGTAGATCCAGGAATGCTATTCTGTAAAATAAAAACAAAAGAAAATAAAGAATATAAATAATATTCTTTATTATTTATATTAAATAATAATATAAATTAGCATTTTCTATACATAAGTGGGGGAGGGAGGGGTAAATGCAAGTGAGGTATTAATCTACTGAAACATTAATTTATTTTCTTTTTCCTTCCTGAAGATATCAAATAATATCTTCAGAGAACATAGAGAAATTTGTAGTGACAAAGTGTAACCAATGTTTAAATTTCCACTACAGTATTCTGAGCTCTTGTCAAGGAGGAGGTAAATAAAGGAGCATTGATATTTTAGTGGTTATGGCTTGGGGGGGAAGTGCTATTTTAGATTATCCTAGGGAAATTGTAATTTGAACTTAGGTCCTGGGTAGCCAAATCACTCATGATATACCTGCCCTTATCCCAGAATCTCTTCTCCCCTAGCCATCTCAAGCCTCTACTTCATTCACCAGGCCAACTCTTATTCATATTTCAAAACTCAACTCAGCCGTCATTTTCTAATTCTTTATCCTTTTACCTCTATCTCCGCCTCCCCAAAAGTAATCAGTTCCCAAAGCTACTTCCATAGCTTACTCATGTTCCTACCATTGTATTTATTACCTGTGCTGTAATTTATTTGTTTACATGCCTGTCTTCTTTTGGCCTAGTTACTTTATCGACTGGGCTTTAGCAAGTTCTCTATCCCCAGTTTCCAGCCTAACTTCTAGGACATGTGACTGTCCAAACAAAGATTTTCTTTGTTTGTTTGTTGTATATTTGTTTGCTTATTGATGTCAACAATTTGTAAAGTCATTTATAAAAGCATTTTAGATTTGTTGAATGAGGAATCAAATAAAGAGTACCAAGAACATAAATCCAGTACTGGTAAGAAAATTTCTAACAGTACATTAGGAAAGTAGATGAAAACATATATAGAAAAACTACTTAAAATGAAGCGAAGTTTTAAAGCCATTCCTGGAAGACACATGTAGAACACTTCAGTGATGTCTATTGTCTATGCAAACCATTGGGATGACATAATCCAGAAACTTTCCTGGCTTATTTTGCTCACAGAAAACTAAAGGCTTAAAAGCCAAAGTATTAGAGAACAGAAATGGCAGTGTCTTGGTGTGAATGAACTTTAGTGTCAGATGGACTTGGTTTCGAATTCCAATTCAGCAACTTCTATGGCTGTAGGAAAGTTAACATATCTTTTCTGAACCTTGGTTTCTGTAGATGGAAAATGAAAATATTAATACCTAGCTCTGAGGGCTGCTATGAGGCTTAAATGTCTTAATCTTAAATGCTTGGCACAAGTAACTGCTGAATAAATGTTAACTATTGTTATCATTAGAGTAGATAAGTTCCAAGTTAATTAGTGAAAGTGTTACAACATGAATTTAATCTTAGCAATTTGATTTAACAAAAATTTTTTTTACACCCATAGAACTATATTACACAAATAGTAAACCCTAATTTAAACCATGGACTTTAGTTAATAGTACAATTATAAAAATGTGCTGTCATCAATTGTCATAAGTGTTCCACACCAGTTTAAGGGATATTGTTGGTGGGGTAGTATATGGGAATCCTATATTTATGCATGATTATTTGGTAAACCCACAACTTCTCTAATAAAGGAAAAAAATTCTTAAGGACCAAATTCATAGAACTTTGTTTTAAAATATTCTAATAAAGGGGTGATACTAGAAATGTTACTAATTGGTATTCAAATACTTATAGGACCATTTCATTTGCTCATATATATATATAGTTATATATATGTATAATTTGTACTTTTAAAAAGGTAGTAGCTTGATTACAGAAAAAATTATTTTAGGGTACAGTGACTTAAGGGTCAATAAAATAATGATGAACTATCTTCTTTTTAATGACGTTAAACACAATAAGTAGATGTCTTATCTTTCAAGTTTCCAATGATTAGTTGATATGTATCAAACTCATAACAGTTTAAAAGAAAAGTTAATTAAAGCAATACCTATCTTCCCGTTGTCTGTGGATAAATATGATAAACTCACTGCTATATGAAAAGAGGCACATACAATTAGACCTAGTTCCATATACGATTAAAGTTTGAACCTTATGTCAAGGTACCTAGCTTTGAATAACCCTCTTAAAGTTTGCAAGACCACTGCATTATGGCCATAGCTTTAGAGAATATTAAACTTAAGATTGCACCCCCCCATTCAATCCAGCCCCTAAAAAAGAAACAGAAAAAAGAATGGTGTTTTTAAAAAGTCTAAGAGTTTCAGCATTCAGAAATAGAATTTTCATTTCAATTTTGAAAAACAAGGCTATTTTTAAGGGAAGGATATTTAGTATTTTATTATGGTTTCATGAGCAGTCTTATTACCAATACATACAAGGAACAGGCAATGTAGGAAAAAACAGAACAAATCCTGGTATCTTTCATCATTTTAAATGGCCAGTAGACCAAGAAGATTGAGCAATTCCAAGCGTGATATGTGGTAGGAACTGATTGATAAAGATAGTCTATATCTCTTATGGAAATTCTCCTCCATAAAAAGTGAGAATAAAATCTCATGCAGTACCACTTTATAAAACTGCATATTATTTTTACATCAGATTGTTGGTTGTGTGTTTCTTCATAGCACACCTCAGTGGTAGGTTTTACTTAAATTATCAATACAGAAAACTCAAAATTAAGCAAATCTGGTAACTTTCCCAAGGTCACTGGTGAGCCAGAGGTAGAGATAAGATTCATTGAATAGTGTGAAAATGTCCATTGAATGATAAGTTTCCTAGCAATTCTCTAAAAGGTAATCCTTAGAGGGTAAAAACAAAATTGTATGTGTATATATATATGGATGGATTAGGAGCTATTTAGAGGCTTAAAACCTCCTTTAATAAAATACTTCTTTGTGGGCATGTTCATTTTATAGTCATTTCTCTCTTCTCCTTCTTCTTCCCTCACCCTTTCTTTATTACAAAGCTCACCCCACCCCCCAGAAAAAGACGGTCTGTGTCCCTCACACTTTTCACCTGTACATACACACACTGCCAAAGTTTGGCAGCTAAATCAATTAATCATTATCAGGCTCCTCCTGGCACTGGCACAGAGGCCCTTTCATTTGGCAGAAGACAAAAAGAAGTACATAAAGGAAAAGAAGAAAAAAGAAAATAAATTAATGTTTCAGTAGATTAATACCTCATTTGCATTTACCCCTCCCTCCCCCACTTATATATAGAAAATGCTAAGATTTCCCACCAACTAACATTGCCCTCTGACATAAAAATGCTAAAAGTTCCTTAAAATGTAATAATACAGTAATATCTTTTCTTTATACCTAGTAAAGTACCCATGTTGAAAGAATTCAAAGCACTTTAATGGTTAAAAAATAAACACTAACAACTCTTTACCTGTCCTTTTCTACATAACTCTCATAATATCTGACCATCACTGTTGGAATTCTGAAATAGGACTAACTACCTTTTTTCTGATTCTGGTTTTCTTAAAATTTATATTACTTCAATTTAAATCTCTCCAGAGACAACTTCCATTTCTTGGGAGTAAAAAGATAAATTCTCCCACAAGAATTTATGAAGGCTATCTGCTAAGGATCCAACTTTCTCCAATTTCTAGGGAAATCTTGAGAGGCCCCAAATATTATAGATTCTGAATATCTTTGAACTGGATTTAATTTGCCAGAAAATGCCCCAAATTAAAGGACAACATAAAGACAATGTTTTCATGATCAATGGGGATCTGGATGGAGAGGTTCTTTCAGAGTGGAAATTGGTAGTCCATTGGATTCAACATGTACTACACTTTCAGGTCCAGCAAGACATGAATATGAATCTTAAGAATTCCCCCTAAACTCATACCTATTGTGTGCTTGTACATCTTTGGTGGCCCAAAGCAGATATTAGAGTTCTTAAAATTCTTTTTGAGGTTGTTGTCATACAATATTTGCTTCTGAGGTGGCAGAGAATTGGGGGATGAAGAAAAATCATGGGCACTGCTTATCGTATTTTAGCACTACACTAAATCTTCACCTAAATGGATGTACTTCAGCCATTCTCACTATCCAGAACACCTGGGAATGCCGCAGTTCGCATCTGGTCTTGTGATCACTCTGTTTGGTCCTGAAGCAAAGACCATTGTATACCATGCCATTTCAGATTTCCACAATAGAGCTAAAACACCTTTTAACACAAAAAGTTTGTGATTGCATATTTTTGTAACAGGGTGTGAATTTTTCAAATTAGCTTAGAGGTGTTTAACAGAGGATGGGAAAGAAAGATAGATGAAAATGTAATGGAAGTTAACTTAGAAGGCTAATTTGACATACACTTAGAGCAGATCCTCAGTTGGATATACTATTCAGTGTTAGTTTCTAAATTTATAGAAAGTATTTTTAAAAGAAAAGAATATAGTGCAAATATTACCTAAATCTCTAAAGATTCAAAGTACAACAATTAAAAAGCAGAAAACTGTACCCATTGAGACATGCAGGTTTTACTTTGTTTATTAGTTTGAATTCAGGAAAAAAGAAAGATGTTGCTATTTCATAATTGTACTCATACTGTTAAATATCACGTGGATTATGAAATATAGTTTGGCAACTACTATGCCAATGGTAGGGATTCATTGATTCTTCCACAGGAATGTTTAATATGTCCATTTAAGTCAGTTCTGTCCTTTATGAGAAGGAAAAATAAAATAACCTCCCCCGGTGCTGCTAAAAAAAAATGTTCATACTTCCACTCCTTGTCAGGTTTAGTCTTTAATTGCAGCTGGGCATTGACTAAAATTGTGTCTCCCACTGTATGACTTTCCAAGACATCTCTTTAAATTCTGTTCCTTCCTTCTCCTTGAAACCTACCTACCTCTCTCACTCTTGGTATTTCAAAGAATGAATGGGGTGAATACACAGAAAGCATCTACCTCAGGACCTAGGGGAGATGGACAATGTCTCCAAATAAGACTAAACTTTTAAATTTTTATTCATTATTATATTTTTAAAATAGTTTTGATTCTGTTTCCTCCTTCAGAACTGCTGGCCTTTCATAGAGTCACAGCTTCCATACACCACTGGAACTCACTACCAGTGTATAACAGAAGAATGGGCCCAGGCCCTTTCCTACAATTATGGAAATATTTCAGTTCAAGTGGTCTTCATATTTTCTGAAGTATCCCAAAAAAAGATTTTCAGAGGAAAAAAATAAAATATATACCACCAAAGAATTGTTGAGGAACTTTGACCTTACTCTAAATAGAACAATAGTGTCATGTTACGTGACTTGTTTGAGGATTTCAGGACACCGAAGTCATTATTTGCCTTTTGTCTTAGAGAAATGTGCAAATGTTTTATGTATTCAGGATTTAAAGGGAAAACCAGTTTTATTCCATGAAAATTTAATCTGGAATGTGTTTGCACCCTCTCTCTCATCCTTTATGTTTTTGAGTTTATACATTGCAGACAGAAATAGATGTCAGTAGTTCGTGAAACATTTTTGCATTCATGTAATCTCTTTGGTGACTTGTAATCCATTTTCTCAAAATATGTACATTTTTAAAAATATCAAAATACTGCTCTTATTGTTACTGAAATTTCAGCTATTTTGCTATCTCTTTTTCCACTCCCTATGTCTAATCAACTCAAATTAATCCTGCCATTTCTCTGTCCTACACCATCCTTTTCATTTCTTCGTCCATAAAAGTTGCTCCTCACCACCAGGGCCTTGAATTAGTGCAATGCTCTCCTAACTCCTGCCATCTCCTCTTTTCTATGGGGCCTTGAGACTATCCTGTACCACACTTTCCATGATATTTCTAAAACGCTATCTTGATGATGCATCCTTTCTTAAAACTTTTCAAGGGATCTCCTCTATTGGTAGAATGTTTTAACCTGACACTTAAGGCCAACTATCTGGCTCCAACATTCTTTCCTGTTTCTTTTTACTATTAATTGTCTACAAGGATGCTTTTTTTCTGTCTAGAGTGTCCTGCATACTGTCTACAGAACATTCCATCCTCACCCTGATGTCTGCTCATGCGGTGCTCGGGTTTTGAATTCCCTGCCACTTCTCTTTCACCTCTTGACATTGAACATTAGCCCCTCTTCCTCTTCCATGAGCTGGCTCTGTCAGAAAGTAAAACAATAATCCTATAACTTACTGTCTTTATCACTTATTCTGCCAGTTAATTACTTTTCTCTCTTGGATTATTATGTAAGTGTTTATCCCTGTGTAAAATCTAGACTAAAATCTCCTCAGCATTTTAATTTCTCTTGCATTCCCATATCACCTAGAAAAATGCTAGGAGATACATAGGTGGATGAAAAGGTTTGATAATGAGATATTCTGATTTGCATTAACACAAGAAGTCTCAATAAAACATATTCATTATTTAGGCATTAAACATTCAAAACAATACATCAGAGCAAAGGATAGGCATTTTGGTCACTTTTATCTTTAAGGTGTAAAAAAACTGATAATGGTCCATATTTGTGCGTTTTCCTTGTTAAATAGAAGTTAATATTTAATATATTGTGATACTCTGTTTAAACTCTGTTTAAATTGTGACACTCTGTTTAAACACCCCATCATTATAACTTATACATACATTATATGTATCTTCTTTCTATCAATTCTATTTTTCCTGCTATTTCTGGATCATTTCAAGGTATAATGGTGGTAAATTATTTTGTGCTGATCATTTTAGGCCCTATCTATGACACTCTAGCCCTGTTTTCCAGTCTTATGTAGCCTGAAAGGCCTAGACCCTGCCTTGGTCCCCAAACCCATAACTTCACCTTGTAATGAGAGGTGTTTTCCCTTGCCAGACAAGACACCAGAACCACGAAAGCCACTTACTAATGTGTGAGTGGGAAAAGGAAAAAGCCAGTATTTCAAAACTATCTGCATTGGTATAAAAAAGATTTTATTTCATAATTCCAAAAATGGGGTCTAGAGCAAGTTCTTTTCTGTTTATATAAATGGTCATTTACATTGACATATTTACTCACAGAGAATGGAAGGGGGAAAAAACACAAGAAAGTTTCATTCCTGCCTCCTCTCATCCTAGTCCCATTATGAAGGAAGGGAGGGATCCCTTGCCAAGGAGAGGATTACGTTTAGGGCTGTAGTTTCTAATCAGTCCAGGGAATCATATGCGAATCTTAGAGAAGCTAAGGTTCTCCCATACACTGATCCCAAGTCACGGGAAAGACAGAATGCCTGTAAGAAGGTGTCAGGCGGCTTCAATAACATTAACACAGGCCGGGTGTGCATTTATTTGCTTCAGGTTGTATGGGAGAGAAACCATCAGATCTTCCCCTTCTTATAGGGTCAATTGGATATAGCCTGATTGTTATTGCCAAGGGACGTAATTTGAATGTCAAACAACTTAATCACTTGGAGGTTGAGCAGACATTTAGGGGTGCTGGCTGCACAGGAATCTGAAGACTGAAGCAACCTAAGTACAAATACCTCACTAGCCCTTTGAGAACACATAGTATTAGTGTCTAAATTCAAATTATTGCGTTCTATCAAGTTCCATTAGCCAGTTTTACACTTAGAGTTTATAGCCGCTATTTTACTTATTTTTTGATCTAGTGACTAAAAAAGAAAGGTACTTTACACATGGGGCAAGTCACCAGAGTGGGTTCCAGGGACCCTTGACCGAAGCATTTCAATGATGCTCGCCCTTGGTCTCTGCTTCTGCACGATCTCATTTTCACTGATGCGCAGGACCTCACGTCTGGAGAAAAGACACCATAAATGATATCCCAGGCGGCAACTGTTGCCTGATCCTTCTTCCCTTTGAATCCATTCCCAGGCATGAAAAATGAGGAAATTATGAAAGTAAACACCACCTGTCATCAGTTACAAAGCATCCTCTCCCTCCACCACAGACTTTCTCTGAGAAAACAAGTTCTCCATATGACACCTTAAAAAAAAAAAGACATTAAAGATTAGTGAATGGTAACATTTAGGAATTCTATATTCTGATTAAATTTGTCAAATTCACCCTATCGTTTAATAAATTGGATTATTAATATAAAAGGCTAATGAAGCTTCCTAATGATTATAGTAAACTATAGTCCACTTCATGATGTGACTCTTCTCTCACCTACCTAATTTAGAGTGAAACTGTTTGGAGAATAATGGAGATTTTCCGAGTATATATAAATAATGCCTGCTACCTTTTTCATTATGAAAAAATTTAAGATTTTTAATAGTGCAAATAAAATATGTTGCATGACTTACATCCTAATGTTAGATTACTAGTGACACTGATGGCATCTATATAGGTCTGCATCTTTTAAATGAAAAATGAGGGCACATATATACACAGATCAGTTGGCAACAAACACTGCTTTGCTCACAAAGTGTACAGAATATAGTTTGTAGTAGGATTTTTAAAGACTCTATACACACATACACTGTAAAATTGTCAAATCTTTTCCCCTCTCTCTTTTTCTCTTTCTCCTATTAAGTTTCCACCACCCCCTTCACTCTTGATATATTTAAAATAGTGTTGATGTGCTAATATAAATGCAAATGCTGTGCTGGCAAATGCTTGTTATTAGCCACAGTTGCTCAATTACACCTCTCTTGATATTTCTACATATTACTTTATGGGATATTGTATGTGTAAATGTGGGGGGTGGGCCGATGTTTCTTGGCAATCATAACATGTGACATTGCAAAATCACAGGTCTGACAAATGACTTTGTATTTCTCAGGCAAAATTAAAAAATATATATATGCCTACATTCATGCTCTCTCTATCTTCTGTCTCCTTCTCCACACGCTGTGCACAATTGAGTGGTGTCTTTGATTAGTGTACATGAACCAGAAAAGAAAAATGGGCTCTTGCTGAAAAATAAGAAAATCCCATTGAAAACTCTTGGGTTGTTTGCTCACTTACCTGGTAGTGGCTCTCAGCATTACACTGTTAAAAGGATTGTTGGAATTTTTCTCTTGCACTTCCAGGCCTAAAAGTTAAGGAATACCAGGATTCTGTAATCATCATAAGTAAAGCTGTTGAAGTTTGCCCAGACTGAGATTAAATCAGGAAAATAAAATGTGTTCAGAACCCAGCATAATTATCCATAGATGGCTCACTGAGAAATATGCCAACATATCCCTTTCATATTGACCCTCTTCTCATTTTATCTTTTTCTCATTGTTAGGTTTTGAAATTTTATATATTTGCTCACCTGCTGCTGATTTTTTCAGAAGTAAACTGCTGATAGTCCCTGATAATGAGAAAAAAATGCATTTTCTTTCACCAAGGTCTCCCTACCCCACAAAAATTCCAAAGAGTAAATTAATTCATCATTCTGATTCACTGTAAAAGAAAAGACAGTATGATTTTCAGCTGTATTTTTACAAGAGGGCAATGTCTTTCTCGTTGGTGGCGACCAACAGGGCACTGTCGATGATTTCATCCTACAAAGTGGAGTGTGGTGTCCTGGGGGGCAGGACAGGCTGGAATGAGGCGAGAATGTCACTATCAGACTGGGCATGAAAATTAGGTCTTTATCATAAATTCTAAGGTGCCTTTCGAGGGAGGCTTATGAATATTTAAAGTGTATTTTACTCAGTTTAATAGGACAGCAAAGTAAAGCTAAACCCAGGAAATATTGGTATAGATCATACATGCTATTCATGAAATAAATATCTCATGATTTTATTGTCTACCACTTCTCCTTGTCCCCTGCCAATCCACTTCCTAGCAAAAACAATGGGTGTAGTAGAATGCTTAGCCATGAGTGTGAATTCCTGAACAGGGTGGAGTCTAATCTCTTCCTGGGTATACTATGTCTGGGCCTTAGAATCCCGCTGGGTGCCCAACTCCTGAAGCACAGGGAACCATGTTTCAATTCCCATCTTGCAAAGCATGCATGTGTTTTTTTAATTTAAACTGATTTTCTGAACTGTAAGGAACCTGAAGTGATCTCCTTCCCCCCACCTCAGGGTGTAATTTTATTGACATTTTGTGGCATGGAAATGCAATTTGGTGGCATCTCAACTAATGTATCCCTTATCTGGGCAGCCTAAGTTAGTGTCAGCCATAGATACATTAGTTCACAATAGTGGATTAGATTTCTGATAAAAAAGAAAGCCTCTAAAGAATGGAACAAAGAAACTAATGATCTTGGACCAGTGCAGTGGAGGATGAGGCTGGCAGGCAAAGGGGTTGGGGTGAAAGGGAAAATATGAAGGACTTGGGTGTCCAGCGGTAAAAAGCCCAGCTGCAAAGGGAGCAGGGAAGACAGACGTGACCTACTTTTTAATTATGCTTCAGGCGGGCATCCTTGGGACTTAGTTTTACGGAATATAGAAATGAAACTTTTATTATAAAGACTTTTTTTGCAGTGAATATTGGGGAGAAAACATGACTCAGGAAATCAGGAAAACATATATATGCATATAGACATATATATATACAAAATATATATATATATTCACACCCACTTATGATATGAGCAGCTCAAAATGTTTTTATTTGAAAAGGTGAGGTTTTGACTGAAAATGAATGATAATATGAAGAGAAACAATTCTTGATTAGACAGGATTTACTATAAAGAAGTAAAATGGTTCACAATCAAGAGCAGCCATTTCAGGCCAGACACTACATAAACATGGATAAATAAGCAAATCAATCAGCCAGAAAAAACATCTTTCATGCTTGGAATTTGGAGGAAAAATGTGGTTCTTCAATAGACCTTGACTTTCCACAGGGGAAAAAAAAGGTAATTTTAAGTTCTGTTGCCGATCACCTGACATTTCTAACTTCAGAGCAAGAACTCAGGGCTATTTTCACATTGTTCAGAGTCATATGTGGTGATTTATCTGTTCCACAAACATTTATTGAGTGTCTACTATGGGCCAGGCACTGAATGGTACAAATGTTACATGAATTGCATAAATTTCTTGCCATCGAAGATGGCATCATAGAGTTCATAACATTGGAAGGCTGATGTATAAATGCATGTATAAAATAAATAACAATAATAAGCATGTATGCCACACTTGCTGGGTGCTAGGCCCTATTCTGTGCACTTTATATATGCTCAGAGAGGCCTTATGAGACAACATTTTTATCCCATTTCACAGATAAGAAACATAAGCACAGAGTGATTAAGGTACCTTGTCCTAGCTGACAGAGTTATTAAGTAGTAGAGTGAAGATTTACGCGTAGGTGATTTAGCGACTGAGCTGTAATTTTAAACACAGTACTATGATAGAAAAATATATGGGGTACAGTGGGGTTACAAATGAGGGAAGTTGTTGGGGGTGGGTGGAGGAAAAACATCATAAAGACAGAGAAACATGAATTTACCTTTGAAAAATCAGTAGGAGTGAGGGTGGGAAGGACAGGGAAAAGAGTCAGAGATTTACTTTCCTGGCAGAGTCATTTTTGTTAATGATTTATTGTTTTTCTAAACAAGGCTTTTGTAGGACAGGTTTGGCTACTTCCATTCAATCAACTACACTGCAATTAAGAATAAGGGAAAAATGGTTTTCCTATTATACCATGCTTAAATTGACTAGTGTGATGGAATGAGGAAATAGATACTCGGGTTGATTAATTACGAGGAGTGGAGTGGGGGCAGAGGATTTGATGTAATATAGCAGTGATAAGAAAAGAGCTACCTGAACTAAAATATTTCCACTCTCAGCCTGCTTTTGCTTTGGTGTTACAGCATTTAAGGCAGCAGATGTTATCTGGAAGGGATAAGCCCTTCGATGATCATTAACACATTAGCTCGCATTACTTTTATCCCTTCCCTAGCAGACAGCCAAAAAAGGCTGAAGGCTCCACAAGTGAGGCAGAGCACAGCTAGGTTCTGACTGTGGAATTCAGAGGAGAAGGAAGCTAGAAAGACTGGTCTAGACAAACAGGCAATGGTGCTGGGGAAGAGAGGTGAGCAAGGGCAACACTGCAGCCTCAGAGGTGTGTAGCCAAATGTTGCACTGAACTGCCCTGGAGGGTTCAAAGTGACTTGACTTTTCTTAGAAACCGGTTCCAGGAGGGTGGGGTAATTTTCTCTCTCTTACTGAATGAGGAGCTG
>PVKH010020200.1:0-14648 GCA_004027955.1 Chaetophractus vellerosus | reverse complement strand
CCCTGCCCGTGGCGGCTTTTGCCTGTCCGTGGCAGCTTTTTGCCCTGCCCACGGCGGCTCCGGCCCGCCCATGGCGGCTTGCCATTCTCAAGGCGGTCTGCCCGCTAGGAGAGGTCCCCGGGAACCGAACCCAGGGCCTCCCATGTGGTTTCCCAGCGAGCTCTTTATCCACTGAGCTATCTAGCCGGGCCCTAGTTCTATATTTTTAAAAGGGGAAAAAAGATTGGAAAAGGCACATTACAAAAGAGGATATCCAAATGGACACTAAACAAACAAAAAAGGTGTTCACTAATATAAGATATCAAGGAAATTAAAATCAAAACCACATAAAACATTATTATATTTTCACTAGAATGGCCAAATTTTTAAAAATAATGAAAAAGTGCATTTAAGGAACTATTGGAACTTGCATACAACTGAGAGAATATAAATTTATACAACTGCCTTGGAAAATATTTTGGCAATATCAACTAAAACTAAAAATACTTACTCAATGCCTAGCAATTTCACTCCTAGGTAATTTCCAAATGAAATATATGTTTTCTTCAATGAAAACCACCCACAAAAAATGCTCATAAATCTGCATGCATAATAGTTAAAATACGGAAACAGCACAAATATCCATCAACAATAAAATGAATAAATAAGTAATGATGTGCTTATAGGGAAGTATCATAGTTGAATGAAAAGTACAAACTTCTATTCACAATACCATGGAAAAATCTCACAAAATGATGTAAAAAAAAAAAAAAAAAAGAATCCAGACACAGAAGTGTACATGTTGTGTGAGCCCATTTCTAAAAGCCAGCAAAATCATCAATGATGATTAAGGCCAGATTGGTGGTCACCTTTGAGGTATATAAATTGGAGAAGAATGAGAGAGTTAGCTAGGGTGATGGGACTATTTTAATATCTATCCAACTGATAGTTTCATGTGAATTTTCATCTCTAAGAACACATTAAGTTTCACTTTTAACACTGCAATTTTAGGCATGCAGAGGTTATTTTTTTTTTAAGTACCAGGGCGGGGGATTGAACTGGGACCTCATATGTGGGAAGCAGGTGCTCAACTGCTTAAGCCACATTTGCTCCCCAAGACCGCAATTTTATAATCTGAACTTTATAAGTAGAGAGACATGGAAATATATCTCTATGTATTAGCATGGAAGCATTTCCAAGACACATTTTAAAGTAACAAAATAAATTATAAAATACTATCCTTAGTGTAAACAATTTATATAACATATCACCACAACTCATCAAAATATTAAATAGTCTATGTATTTCATGAGTGATTAAAAACAATGGCATTTCACCAAAAGAGTAGTGCCAGGAACTTTGGACTATATCTTGGTCAGAGAATTTTTATAGGGCTGTTTAATGGAAAAATCTCTGCATCAAATTTGCCACAACAGAAATGACCTGAACTAACAATTTTGTCTCTTTAATTTAAATGTGATTACTTTGTTTCATAAAACAATAATTGCAGTATTTTTTTCATATTGAAACGTTTTCTTTTCCCTATGTCTGAGCTGAAAGACCAAAGAACTATCTCCCTAATGTACCAGCGTTTGACTCATTTATAATTTTCCTACACATGGTTTCTTCTGCTCCTTTTATTTGAGCTTATAATTAGAACTATTACTATTAAATATATGTCCTAGAGACTTAAATCTTTGGTATATTGGTATGTTCATATGCTGATTGAATCCTGAAACCTGGCAGAGTTGCAGGCAACATCTACTCTCCAGTTCATCCGTCTCACCCAGGATTACAAACAAAAGGATGATGATGGACAATACCCATCCCAAAAAACAGAGAGTATCTACAACTGCAAGAGAGACAGTTCCATCCATTTGCCCTATGGGATCTAACTCCCTCTCAATTGGAAGCAGAGTGGGTATCACGATCCCAAAATCCTCAAGATAGAGGAATGAACAAACATAAAGTGGGAATGCAACTATGGACTAAAATAGACTTATTATTCTAGTAATAGAAGAACTTGTAACATTGATAGAAAGACAGTATTCACCAGAGGTTCTGAGAGGAGGTAGAGGGAATACGTGTAGCATGGGACATTTTTGGGACATTGGAATTGTTTTGAATGATGTTGCAATGATGGATACAGGCCATTACACATTTTGTCAACATATAAAATTGCGTGGTACAAAGAATAAACCGTATGTAAACTATAGACCACGGTTAGTAGCAATGCTTTCAGTATTTGTTCATCAATTGTAACAAATGTACCACACTAATGTACAATGTCACTAATGGGAGAAAGTGTGGGAGGGGTAGGGGGTGGGGTATATGGGAATCCCCTATATTTTCTATGTAAGATTTATGTAATTTAAAGCTTCTTTAAATATAAAGAATTATTTTTATTAAAATTTTTAAAAATTACACTTGATCCAAGGACCAATGATCTGTCTTATGTACTCTACATAAAGCCTGAGTTTCAGGTGGAATAAAAGCAAAAATTACCAGCCTTATATTTATCCTTTTTAATATAAATCACTGAATGTTTATTAAGCACTAATTTTATGCTTAATCCTTTCTCAGGCAGTCCAGACAGTAATAAGAAAATATCAGATAGTCCCATCTATAAGGGATATAAAAATACAATTGAAAAGGGAGAGTTTTGGTAAAGATCTTTTATAACTTCAACTAACAGGATCATATGTCAAACTGATATGTTAAATTCTAATCCAGAATAGGAAGCTAGTGACATATATACATTTATTACTGGATACTATTGAAATTATTAGGCTGTTATGTCTATATTGGGATTATCTAAAACACAAAAGGAACACAAAATTGATTATGTTCCACTTTGATGACTCTGAGGCATCTAAAGCCAAAAATTAAGAATAATGAATATGACAACTTGATTTTCCTCTAAATTTATAAGTATCTTAAAATCAAAAGTGAGATGCTTCCTTGCCTATCACAAATTGGAAATATTTCCTTTCAAAACGTCCCAAAACTTTTCTCATAATAATATACTTTGTAATAGCACAGACAAGTTATAATGCTATTGATTAGGATGACGATGATGAGAATAAAAAGAATTATTTCCACATGTAGAAAACATACATCATTTGACCAAGTCCATACAAGTAAAAAGTAATAGAGCCAAAATTTGAATACAGTTTTATCTGAAGCTACATTCAAGATGTATCTCTCACTCCAACGTTCCTTCTATCCAGTTCTACAAATTGTATAAAATTGCTCCTGCTTTTAATATATACTAATGTAAAATCATTACCTATTATGTCACTCAATGTCCCATGTCATTGCCAACATTCAACTTTTATACCACATAAGAGTACAGCTCCACTGCTAAAAGTGTAGCTTTTCTATCAGATGAAATTTATGCTTTCTCTTAAATTTCTCTTTTTGACTAGTATCTCAGGACATACATAACCAAATATAAGCTGTATTGTTATCAGTCATAACCAAATATAAGCTGCATTGTTATCAATCATAACCACTTCCTTTTATTTCCTTTGTGCTTATATCATGTATTTGAAGTTGCCTGAAATTTTTTTCAGATGATTTGAAGTTGAATTAAAATTGATGAGCTTAAATTAAAGTTAGATGTGACAGGCTTTGAGCAACTTCTACTAGTAAATATAGATGACATTTCAACAAATACAAGCCAGATAAAAGTGAAAAGGGTTATTGAGGCCAGAAAAAATATGTATAAAACTAAGCATGTAATCTCTGAGGATTTTTCAATTACATTACCTTATTGTTTATGGGGGTGAACAAAACAAAGTTTTGTTTCCTGCTAACAAGTTTGGAGGAAAAAAATAATAAATTAGTTTATTATCCAAAGAATAGTAAAGCTGAGAGGAATCTCCCAAGATGAAGTATATTCTTCCATATCTAGGCAGCACCTTTTAAACTATTCCAGACCGACAGGGGTCAAACTTCTCAAATAGCTCCATGGATATCACTTGCCATCATTTACCTTCAACTCTTATGTGTTTCCTCAGTGGTTTTCCCACTGAAACATTCTCCATGAAACAGTCTGATTTCTTCATCTTGCCAATTTCCTCTCCTAGACTTCTGTCTTAGCAGACTGTGTTTTCCAAGATCAGTACTGATTCAGCCTGTTACTTCTGCTTTATGTTTCTGAGCACCAAGGGCTATGATTTTAGCACATGGTGTATTAGTGTTCTAAATGCCACTGAGAAGAAAATAAGACCCAAAATGGTGAAGACATTGATGAAAACAACAAGCATTGTAGCAAGAATCCCAGGGCATTTAAATCTAGTGTCCAGAATGATATATAACTTTGCCAATTGTAGTAAGCACTTCAAGGAGTGATTATCTCTTATAAATTGTAAATACAGGTATAATTTTCATTCATGCACAATTCTTTAGAAAGCAAAATATGGAAATGTTTTCTACTCATTTATATGGTAAAGGAAGAAGAAGCAAACGACTGAAATTGCTGCCATGTTCATCTCTAAAACAGAAGATCCTCTGTTTGGGCAACAGTGCTGTGGATATAGCCAAGAGACTGTTTTGGCACAAAAATGAACATATCAGCATTACCAGTGCCAGTTACATTCGTTGCCTTCAGTTTCCTGGCTGAGGGTATTTGTGTGTTTGGGGGAGGGGAAACGGCATGAAGGAGGCAAGATCTGGCAGCCATTTCTTTCATCTCTGCAATGTCCTTTTTAGTATCTAAATAAGAAAATGCTCATATTTCAATATGCCATCCTCGTTTTGCAGTTCTAACTATTGGTACTATCACATTGCAATAGTTACCACCATATTGCCTAACAAAGCTATTACTTTTTTTTAAAATCAAGGAAAGACAAAATTTGATTTAATGGTATTTTGATCACTCTGTTATTTAATTTATACTTGAAGTTCTCATAATCTATTGCTGTGTAGTAAACAACCATAAAATATAGTGACTTATAGCAATAATTTATCTTTTATGATTCTGTTCAATTGGTTAGTTCTTACTTGAGGGCTGTCATGCAGTTGAAATCAGATGTCAGTTGGTGCTGTGGTTATTTTGTGACTTGACTAAATTGGAAGCCCAAAGTTTCTCCTTGACATGATTAGTAGTTGATGCCAGCTGGCTCGGCTCTCATCTGGGGTTAATTATTAGAGCACCTATATATTGTCTTTCCATGTGGCTGAGATTCTCCCAGCAGGGAAGATGCATTAGGGTCCTAAGCATGGACATTCCAAAAGAGAGGAAGTGGAAGCTGCCAGACTCTGAAAGCATGGGCCAGAAAACTGGCACAGCAATATTTCTGCCAAATTCAACTGTTCAAAACAGTCCAAAGACCTGACAGAACCAAGAAAAGATGGAGGGGCCTAAACAACATCTTGACGGGCAGGACCTCAGAGTATTTGTGTCCATCTTTAATCTGCCACACTTTACTTTAATTATCATCACATTTGGAGGGTCATATTTTAATTAAGTGGCCAAATTTGGCTTGTAGAGTGGTATTCAACTAAACACAGTATATTTGTATCTTGCCAGTAGGGAAAGAAGGTAAACAAAATTAATATGATTTGATTTGGACTCCTATACTCTTCATTTCTAGAGCTAATTTTTAGAGAGTTATGAGGCACTTCAATATAAGGCATTCACTTATTGGCCCAGAATGAGCAAAGACATCATGGGCATGTGTAGAGGTGGGAATCCATCAAGGATATATGGCTTGCTTCACTCAACATAAGGTCTTCAAGAGTCATCCACTTTATCCCCTGTATTAATACTGTATTCCTTCTTATGGCTGAATAATATTCCATTGTATGCATATACCACAACTTGTTTATCCATTCATTTGTTGATGGACATTTGGGTTGTTTCCAACATTTGGCTATTGTGAATAATGCCACTATGAACATTGGTGGGCATATATCTGTTTGTGTCCCTGCTTTCAATTCTTTGAGTATATACCCAGCAGTGGGGTTGCTGGATCATATGACAGTTCTATAGTTAGCTTCCTGTGGAACTGCCATATTGCTCTCCACAATGGCTGTACCATTCTACATTCCCACCAGCAGTAGATAAGGGTTCCCATTCATCCACATCCTCTCCAACACTTGTAATCCTCTGTTTTTTGTTCATGTATGGGAGGAGGTTCATGTGGGCATACCTATAAGGCATATGAATGTGTTCAGGTGTTCATGCGACATCATAATGGTGGGTGAAGAGTCACACAATAATCAAAAGAATATCTAATTCCCATCCTGGGAGCTCTGCCACATTCTCTAATAGGATAACCTAAGTATAGGGCCAGTGACTAGTGAAGGAGGATGAATCACTGACGGACCCTCGATAGTGATGACTATACTTATGAACCTCTATTTTGAAATCAAAACGTAGCCTAGTATTACAGGGTGCCTAAAAGTTCCCTCTTGTTGAGCCTCCTTGTTGCTCAAATGTGTCTTCACTCTAAGGCAAACTCTGCATATTATTGCATTACCTTCCCCCCAGTGTGGGACATGACTCCCAGGGATGAGCCTCCCTGGCACTGAGGGATTACTACCACGCACCAACTAGCAATGCAACTGGAAAAAGACCTACACCAAAAGGGGAAAAGGTAAAGACAAATGAGTTTATATGGCTAAGAGACCTCAGAGTGAGTCAGGAGGTCATTCCAGAGGATACACTTATTCATGTCTCAGCAGGAACTCATTGACTGCCACAATAAATATTTCCTCAAATAGCAGGACTCCTGAGGGTTGGGGAGACATCCAGACTGTATATACAGGGCAGACAGCTCAGGAGTTTAGCACCCTGCCAGTTGGCCCTACTTTGAAATTTATGCTCCACAGTGTGACAGAGTTAGACTCAGTGGTAGTTTCCCTACACATGGCTCTTCTGCCCCTTCTATTCGAACCTATTGTTAGCACTAGCATTGATAGGTGTATGTCCAAGACACTTAAATCTTTGAGCTGTCCATATACCAGTTGGACCCTGAATTTCAATAGATTTGCAATACCTACTCTCCAGTTCTTTGGACTCACCCAGGACAACTAAGAAGGAGATGATGATTGACAACAACCATCTCAAGGAACAGAGAGAGTCTGCAACTGCAAACAAAATAGTCCCATACATCTGCCTCATGGGATCTAAGCCCCCTCTCAATTAGAGGTGGACTGGACATCACCATCCCAGAATCCTCTGGATTAGGGAATGAGTGATGGACTAGAGTAGATTTGCTGGTATACTACTATAGATTTTTATATTTTTATAGGTTTTTTAATTTATAGTTCAATGGAAGAACTCATCATTGATGTGGAGGCAGTGGCCACTGGAAGTTCTAAGGGGATGGAGAGGGAAAAATAGTTGTAATTTGGGCACATTTTCTGGATTTGGGAATTGTCCTGGATGATATTGCAGTGACAAATATAGGCCATTGTATATCTTGTAACAACTTACAAAAATGTGTGGGAGAGAGTGTAAACTACAATGTAAACTATAACCCATGCTTAGTGGCAAGACTCTAAGATGTGCTCATCAATCGTGGCAAATGTATCACACTAACGAAGGATGCTGTTGACGTGGGAAATTTTGGGAGGGCTAGCAAGTGGGACATATAGGAATTCCCTGTATTTTTTATTTAACATTTATGTAATCTTTGTTTTTTTCAAAGAAAAACTAAAAAAAAATTTTTTAAATTAAAAATTAAAATAACAGATATGATGATACACACACACAGAAAGGATATATGGATATAAGGTCTCTGAATACCTCTCTTTTCATTGTATTGAGGGCAGAAGTAAGACTGGTGTTTCAGATGAGCCTAGGTTTCCTTATCTGTAAATGGACATAATAATTGTAATTACTTCAAGATAGTATGCTACAAATGAATTGTTTAAGTTTTGTTTTGTATTTTTCCTAAGTAATGCATAGTTGTCAGAGTGGTCAAGTAATTTACCCCAAAACCTTACAGCTTCAGTTTGGGTCAGGAGTCAGACCTAAGCAGTCTTTCTCCTGTTCCTTACCCTCTAACAAAAACTGTTCTGCTTCCTCTCCTTAGCAGGCTAGTTAATTGAATTGTAAGATTCTATAAACATGTTTGCTTCCTTCAATAGTCTCTGAATTCTTGGAAGTCAGGGTGACTGTCTTTATCTCCAAATTCTCAGTGCATGCCCTTGATCTCTACATTCTCAGATTATCCAACACAAAATAGGAGCACACTGTTTCCAACGTGGAAAACTTAAGGAGGAATGAACTCATTCAGCAGTGATCACACACTGCATTAGTAAGCACCATGGGGTACAAAGCATCTCATTGGGATACTTTCCCATATATACTCCACATCCATTCCAAACAGTTTCTAATGTGGCTTCTGCTACAATAGCTATTCTAGGTAAATCACATATATGTATATTTATCATTAAATTCTTAAAAATTCTGTGAGTTTGGCATGATTATTCCATAGACACTGAAGCCTTAGGAAACTCAGTGACATATCCAAGTTCACACTTTTGTACACCAGAACTCACTTCCACAAATATGTAATTGAAGAGCCAGGAGAGAGAAAGGGGAGAATCATTCCCATGTGTATATTTACGTGTGTGTTTGTGCATGTGAGTGTGTGTGTATGCCTACCAGGTAGCAGTGGGCTTCTCTTGTCATCTCTTCAGGTTGGGCCAAAGTGGCAGGGGGAGCTGTTGACAGAAGTTTGGAGAATGAAAAGAAAGTAAAGCCAAGGCATTGCTGTTCTGCTTCTCTTCCAAAGCAACTGGGTCAGATTGGCTCAGATTGGCTCTCTCCCTCAACGAAAGGTCACTCTTTCCCTCAAGGCTACTGACCCTGCCCAGGTCTATCATCCCTATAGGCTTCAGGTCACTGCAAACTGGCCTGGCTAGCCCTTGGAGTATCCCTACATCCACCCTTTGCAATTAATCTCCTTGTAAATAAAATGTCTTATTTTGAGAGTGTCATTTGTTTACTTTGGGACTCAGAATAATGTATAAGGTATGGATCTTTATCACAGTGTGCAAGTTTATGATCATTCCACTGTCTAGTTATTTCTCTACATTCTACAGTATCATGTTAATGTAATATTTATTGTGCAATAATCTGACTGCAATATAACCCACAAAACAATTAGATAACAAAATATCATAAAATTTATATTAAATCCCCATAATTTTTATACATTTTTACTAAATATGCTTAATTGCATATATATATATATATATATATATATAAACGGAATACTGTGCCTAAACATTAAACAGATTTCTAGAGGAAAACCTCCTATAGTATTTGTAATTGAGTTGCTCCTGGCTTTGGAAAGGCCAAAGCTATTATTCTAACAGGAGGCTAAGGGAGCAACAAGTGTTGAACTTTTAATTCCCAGATTAGCAGTGATAAGAGCACAGCATTATTTACATCCAAATCTCCAATAGATTCTTCATAGCACTTTCAAGATCAAAGCCAAATAAACTTCTCCTTTCTTGCCACTTTGTCATCCATACCCTCATAGGCCTGAAAACGGAAATTCTTCCCTGTTATGGGGTTAGATTATAAAAGAAAAGTAGAATTATCAAAATATTTGGAAGCATGATTCCCCATTGTGGTGGGTTATAGCAGGGGCAGGTTGGCATGAAAACACTGAACTTTAATTTGTTTTTCTTCTTGCCTTGCTAATTCTCGTTTCTATATAAAGAGCTACATTTTGTACATACTGATACAAGTTTGTCTCTAAGATATACAGGCAATAGGCATATCATACTTTGGAAATATAAATATATAAAAATGACTATGTGATACTTTTTCCCTATAAGGCTTTGGATAGGGTATTGGGATGGGGGCTACTAGGGGAATTAATTTGAATTGTCCATGGACCTGTTCTTTCTTCAGTATGATGACATATTTTAAGTCTTAAATGACGCTATCACTTCATACTTATGAAATGCTATTTAAGAAAGTTGAGGGGGCTGGCTGTATAGCCCAATAGATAGGGCACTGGTACACCACATGGGAGGCCCCAGGTTCGGTTCCTGGGGACCTCTCCGAGCGGGCAGACAGCCTTGAGAAAGGCAAACCGCCATGGGCGGGGCAGAGCCGCCATGGGCGGGGCGAAAAGCCGCCATGGGCAGGGCAGAGCCTCCACGGGCAGGGCAAGTCACCCGCGAAACATGGAGCTGAGCTGCCCGCAAATCATGGAGCCAAGCAGCCCTCAAAGCACGGAGCTGTACCACACGCAAAACACGGAGCTGAGCTGCCCGCGAAACGGAATGGAGCCACTCGCGAGCGGGGCGACCCGCCAGCACGAAGGGCTGACTTGGAGTGTCGCTGCAAAATGGGGGGAGACAAGAGGCAGACCTAGAAGAACACAGAAAAAATGAACACACAGCAAGAGCACGAGGGGGGGTGGGATATGTAACAAAACAACAACAACACAATGTTAAAAAAAAAAGAAAGTTGAGAAAATAATTGTTGGCTCAAAAACTAAAATAATAAATATTAGAGTAGATTTTGACCATTACTTTATTAAAGTGAAAAAGAAAGTGAACCATCTCTTACTGAATTTTTTTTCTTTTGATAATGCTAGATTTAATGATCTCCCTTTTTCTGGAACACCTTCATTTATTAATTCCTTTTAAGGATAATTTCCCAGTATAATTTAAAATACTTAATTTTTCTCTTGAACTTCTTTTGTTATATTTATTTTCTTGCCCAGAATTCCTATTCCATTGAAGAGTTGTGGTTCTATAAGTTAAATTACATTGATTCTCCTATTTGAACTCAAATGAATGCTCCCCTGGCATATTTTCACTTGAAAATCTAGAGATGTACAAAAATCAAATCACCCCTGATAAAAAATGACAGCATTACGTAATAGTTGAGAAAATTCACAGGAACATAATGAGTGCTCTAAGTTCATATTTTCCTGTAGGATATATAGAAGATTTACAAGGAATTTGCTAAATAAAAAATTCTTCATTTCCTGAGTAATCTGTTTTCTCCATGTGATCTGGCTGTTCCCTAAGCTGATGCTAGCATGTCCTGGAGTTGTGAAGAGAGAGCCTAGTATACACCAGTACTGCCACTCCAAATATTTCAAGCTCTCTACTTTCAGTCACTTCACAGGATTTCACTTACTCACCATCCCTATAGCCATTGGTAGATGAGTCCAAATGACTTTTTCTGAACAATAAGTTGTGGGAAGAAATGATGTATGTTGCTTTTGTTTGACCATATGACTCTGAGAGACACTCCAAATCTCTCTTCTTCCTTTACTACTGTGACCACAGCCTTAAAGATAGCTCCCAGATTTGCACCCTGGATCCTTGAGTGATTAAATGGAGCACAATCTTCTTCCCACCTACAATAGACATGTGTATTAGTCAGCCAAAGGGGTCCTTTGCAAATATACCAATCATAGGTTGGTCTTTATAAAGGGTATTTATTTGGGGTAGAAGCTTACAGTTACCAGGCCACAACGCATAAGTTTCTTCCCTCACCAAAGTCCATTGCCATGTGTTGGAGCAAGCCAGCTGCCTACTTTTGCCAGGATTCAGGCTTCTCAGGTTCCTCTCTTCCTGGGGCTGCATCTCTTTCCAGGCTTAACTCCTCCACTTCCTCCACAAGGTCAGCTGTGGACTATAAGACAAAGGGTTCACTTCTCTTCTCCTGGGGCATCCTCTCCAACATCAGAACTGCTTCTAAAAAACTGCTTCTCAAATCTTCTCCCTCTGTCCTTTGCCTTGCCTTTTATATTCAATTCCCCCATCCACCAAAGGGTGGGGCTCAATGCCCTACTGATGTGGCCCAGTCAATGCCCTAATCATAACTTAATCATGCCCAGATGAACAGATCAGTTTACAAGCATGATTCAATATCGATTTTTGGAATTCATAATTACATCAAACCACTACAACATGTAATTTATGGGGGGGAAATATATATGTGTAGATTTCCATCACTAAAATTTTGGATAGTTTATTACCACAGCATAATTTCACTGATTCTGAGACAGAAGCCAAAAAACAGAAAAAAATAAATAAATAATTGTCCTCAATCAAATACAGATCCTGAAAACCAGTGAAGGTGAAAGATATGTCATTTAGAGGAGTGATAAAAGCAAGATTTAAGAATAATACCTCTAGAAATCAGCCCCCCAAAATAGAGCAGTTATAACTTCACAAATTAATATGCATATGATTAGAAGAAAGTGTACTTGATGACTAAGTATAATCCATTGTTCAAAGGAATTTTGACAGATATTGCAAAGGAAAGTCCATGGTGACTGTGTATATAAAGCTCTTCAAAGTAAACCTCAATGTGAAAAGGCTAATTCTTGTAAGAAAACCAGATGCCTGATCTTATAAACTCCAAGAAATTCAGGAACACTATAAACTCATTAAACACACACACACAAAAACAATATTGAAATGCATTTATAGTTTACACACTTAAAATGCCTTATCTGGATGATGCTTAATCAACTCAACAAACTGAATTTATATTTTATAATATATTCTATTAATTTTTGGCACTCATTTTTGTTTTACCATTTTTTGACATCTATGTCTATGGGCAGTCATAATATATACAACCATTTCTTTCTAGGTATTCTTTTCTCATCTTATATATTTAACAATGTATTCAGGGGAGCAGAAGTAGCTCAAGCGGTTGCATGCCTACTTCCCATGTACCAGGTTCCAGGTTCAATCCCTTGTACCTCCTAAAAACAAAATCAAACAAATACACTGTATTAGTCAGCCAAAGGGGTGTTGATGCAATGTACCAGCAATCTGTTGCTTTTATATGGGGTATTTATTTAGGGTAAAATAAAGTCCCTAAAGGGTCCAACTCAAGGTTGCTTTCTCACCAAAGTCTGTTGCCATGTGTTGAAGCAAGATAGTGGGCAATCTCTGCCTGGTCTCTCCTTCCTTCTTCCTATTAAGGCTCCATAGGTCCAGCTTCTTCCAATCTCAGCTGTAGGCTGGCATAAGGCTTGTCTCTTTTCCTGGGGCTTTAGCTGTTTGAGCCTTCTCCTTTCTGTCACATGGCAGGACTGAAATGACCAAGTTTTCTCCTTTTACATGTCTATGGAACTCTACAGAACTCACTCTTTCTTCCTGTGTGTCTTCTTGAGTAAGTTTCCATTTATATTGGCTCAACAAGGGGTCAGGGACTCAACCTTGAGCCAAAGGCTACTGACTTGGTCAAATCAAAGCTCTAATCTTAACAGGTAATTTAATCAAGACATGTCAGCTGAATCTAATGCATTCAAAGGGTATTATACCCAGAGAAACAGACCAATTTACAAACATAATCTTTTTCTTTTACAGGATTCATAAATAATATCAAACTCCACACAAACAAATAAAAATAAACAACGCTCATTGGGGAGCTGATGTAGATCAGTGATTGAACACCTGCTTTTCATGTACAAGGTCCTGGGTTCAGTCCCTGGTACTTCCTAAAAAAAAGTATATGTAAATTTTTTCTGATAATAACTATAATTTTATGGGTACTTGGTGTTATAAGCAGTCTTATTAATTTATGCTATAATGCATGATGAAACCAAGAATTTTCGGGGTCAATATTCTCAAGGTTTGGTTTACAAAATTGTGAGTCAGAGTATAATATAAAATATTTTGCATTTGAATATCACTTTTTATGCTTTAAGTGCCTTTTAAAAATGAATTAATTGGCAGAATGGCTTATTAGGATCACATAAGAGAAGGAAGGAAAACAAAATCTGAAAGTTTTAAGCTTTATTAAGGAACGTATTTCAAACATGTTTCATAACCATAGATTATATTAATAGTAACTTAATACACTATTTGGTTTACATCATTTCCATAAAAAATGAAGATGGGCTTTACAGTTTAAAACCAATCCTTTTATCCTAATCACATACTAATCTGCATATGTAGGAGACTACTGGAGAAGTGCCATTCAGGGCGCAAAGGGGAAAGGCATGCCCTCTATCTCCCTATATCATTCTGCATTGGATGACAGGAAAAGTGTGTTTTGACTGTTCTAATGCACATGACTGCTGTAACAAGCAAAGACCCTTCAGGGATACCAAACATCCTGCTTCCAGAAGATCAGCCCTAATTAGCAAGAAATACCCCCTATTATACAGAAACTGTAGATAGAGCACAAACACATCTGCTTATCATCTGTCTACTTTTTTTCTTCTCTTACACATATCAGTTATAATTTGGCAACAAAATTATACCTACATTCAGAGGACAACCAGCAAGATGATGGCAGAGTAAAGAGCTCCCAGAATCAGCTCCTGCTACTGGGCAGTTGGTCATCTCCCACAGCTATCTAGAGCACTTGTTTTGGGGCTCCAGGAGACCAGAAGTGCATCCTGCAACATCCTTGAAAGGAATGGAAGGAGGAGACTACCCATCTGGAGAGAAGATTCGTAAGTAGAGCACTTCACGCTCCAGTGGCCGGGGCCCATCCTTCACTGGAGGCACAGGCCACCTTGGGAGCTGTTCCACGGCTGGAATTGAAAGCTCCACTTCCCAAAATGGGGGAAGAAGGGATGGTTGGGCACCAACTTTAGCTAATGATTAGTAAATTTGGTGGGTAAAGTATAATCCTAATAACAGCTGAAGTTTGAACCTGTGCAAGTCAGAAAGAGGCTGGTGGTCACCATCTTAACTCCACGCCT
>PVKH010020199.1:0-14650 GCA_004027955.1 Chaetophractus vellerosus | reverse complement strand
CCATGAACAAATCCCTTAACCTTTCTGTAAATCAGTTTAGTTATCGGTAAAATGGGTATGGTTATACTTACTTTGGGCAGCTGTAGTAAGATTTGGATACAAAAATACAGAAAGTGTTCAGCACAATACCTCAAACATGATAGCAATAAATGGTAGTTCTTATTATCATAACTTTTCAGGTAATGATGAGTAGGCAGGCAGGCACCACAAGAATAGGGGGTGGAAGCTTGGTAGCTGAAGTTTAGAAGCAAGTGTGGAAAGACAGGCTGCACCTAGCTTGTGAAAAGACCTTGTAGGGCAAGCTAAGGTGATGAGACATTATCTTGTAGGGGCAGAAGAGGTGTCAGGGATTTTCATTCAAGAAGTGCTATCTTTAGGAAGACACTAATGCAGTTAGCACCTGGGCTCTGGGAATCCACCTTTCTACTCTCCACTTCTAAGCTGGGGGACCTTAGGCAAATGACTTAAAGCCTTCTAAGCTTTGGTTTTATTACCTATAAATTGGTTTTAAAATGAATGTCCTTTTAGGGTTCTTGTGAATAATAACAATAATAGCTATTATTTAATGCTCACTGTGTGCCTGGCAATGTTCTATAGGCTTTACATGTAGTTTCTTTTTTTTTTTTTGTTACATATCCCCCCCTCCCCCCGCTTGCTCTTGCTGTGTTCATTTCTCTGTGTTCTTCTGTGTCTGCTCTGTCTCCCCTCCGCAGCGGAGGCTCGCCGAGCCAGGTCACCGCACAGGTGTGGCTCTGCCCCGCTTGTGGGCGGGTCTGCCTCCGTTCCCCAGGTGGCTTTTTGCTCCGTTCGCAGGCGGCTTTTTTTGCTCCGTTCGCCCTGCCCGTGGTGGCTTTGCTCTGCCCGTGGAGGCCTTTTGCCCTGCCCGTGGCAGCCTTTTGCCCTGCCCACGGCAGCTCTGCCCTGCCCATGGCGGCTTTGCCTTCTCAGGCTGTCCGTGGAGAGGTCCCCGGGAACTGAACCCGGGGCCTCCCATGTGGTATACCGGCGCCCTATCCGCTGGACTATACTGCCAGCCCCTACATGTAGTTTCTTAAAAGAGGTAACAAGCACATGAGAGACAAGTTGACGGAAGCATAAGGAATTGGTGTTGCCATTTCTTCTGCCCTCTGTCTCTGCACCTTTCACAGCACAAAGTTGGGGCAGAGTATCCAGAGGCTCATGACCTCTTTGGTCCATAGGAGCCAATATGAGGAGGATCCAGGAAAGAATTTGCCATTTTCAAGAGAAAAATGGTGGTTACTAATTATGATGACCCCGTACTTTGGATCTGGATTTGCTACACCTTTCTTTACTGTAAAATACCAGTTTTTTAAGAAATAAGGATATTTCAGCTTATCCATGACACAGCTATGAAGAGGAGCATTTCAAGAAGCTCAATCCTGAAATATAGATCAAACTCTGTTAAACTTGTATAGAATACTAGATATGTTTGTAAATAAACTTACATGAATGCTTTTTAAAAAGAAACAATTAATGGAAAAGCTTTAGACATATTTAACAGTCAGTCACTGCTGTCCTGGTGGGGGCAGTAGTTGTTGCTGTTGTCATTATTATTTGGTCAAATCTATATCTTTATAAGATCCTTCTGGTAATGGCATAGAGAATGAATTAGAATCAGTGGGTCTGGGAGCCAAGACAGCATGTAGGACAATAGTAGTTTCACATATATGTTTTAAACATTCATTGAATTGTACACTTAAGATTTATATATTTTATATATGTTATCTTGCAATAAAAAATTAATAAGAAAAAAGATGGCCAATGAAACCTCTTCACCTAGTTTACATAAGCTAGTCTATGACTGCTTGCAGTGTCAATTAGCTGAGCTCTTCTTTTTTTTGAGGTCCCAGGGCTGGGGATTGAACACCAAACCTCATTTGTGGGAAGCCAGCACTCAACCACTGAGCCACACCGGCTCCCCTGAGTTGGTTTTTTCATTTGTTTGTTTGTTTTTCTGATTTTAGGAGGTACCGGGGACTGAACCCAGGACCTCCCATGTGGGAAGCAGGCGCTCAACCACTTGAACCACATCCGCTTCCCTAGCCTTAAGAAAATTGACTGTGAGAGATTGAAATATAATCCTTTTTGAATTAACCATACTCATGAAGGATAGTGTGGTGGTTTGGAGCTGTGTACCCCAGAAAAACATGTTCTTAGACTTGGTCCATTTCTGTGGATGTGAATTTATATAAACGGGACCTTTAGATGAGGTTACTTCAGTTAAGATATGGACCAGCTGAGTCAGATGGGTCTTAATCCTATTACTGAAGGCCTTATGGAGAGGGTCAGGGAGAGAGTGCCAGAGGGAGCAGCCAAAAGCTGAATGTCAATGGCACCCAGACAAGCAAGGAGAGGACACTATGTTCACTCTGTAACTGAAAAGCCAAGGACCAAGGATTGCTGGCAACCAGCCCCAGAATGCCATGGTCTTCTGGCAGAAAGCATTGCCTTGATGATACCTTGAATTTGGAATTCTCCTAGCCTGAAAACCTTGAGCCAATAAATTCCCATTGTTTAAGCCAACCTGTTGCGTGTCATTTGCTTTAGCAATGAGGAAACAAAAACAGATCAGAAGTTCAAGGAAGATTGAAACCTCTACAACTTACACCAAAATTCTGTTCTGGTCAGTAGTTTTCCCTTTGCTAGAGCTACCAGCAGTAACAAATGAACCTGGAGGAGAGTCATCTCCTTTTCCTTCTGGCCCTGTGTATACTATCTAGTATACAGAGATACTAGAAGTGGGAAAGGCAAATGACCGGGGTGACGTGGAGAATGATATTAGGTGCTGGACCAGATCACAGACTATAGGCACTCAGCCCACTTGAAAATGGACTGTTTACTGGGCTTCCTTTCTCAGGACCCTTTTCCATTTAGATTTTACTGACCTTCTGGACATGCCACAGGTAGGTGTGCTATTCAAAATGCTTTTCTCATTGAACCTATACTTATCTTTGAATATCTTCTTGTTGTAAAACTATGATTTTCATTTCTTTCTTAAGACCAAGTCTAAGATAGATCAGTCAGTACATTGTCATTTCCTTGGATTGACACCAAACTACGTGGGAAGAATCTTTAGATTGAGTAACCTGCTTCCTCTGCACAGTGACCTAGGCAGTATGAAGTCATCGTGCCCTTGGAGTAGATAGGGAATGGACAAAACATCTGATGCCAGCATTGTTTCTCTTTCTATTACTTGTTGGTTACAAAAACTCAGTCTGATACTATTACAATTTGATGAGACCAACCAGGTGATCAAGATCAAATAATGTTTCTCATGAATTAGAGCCAGTGAGCAGGTCCATAATAGGGCAAGAAGGGAAAAAACTCTGAGAACAGAGCTGGATATTGGTTGGAAAAGGGTACTTAAAACAGTTGAGTGAGATTCTCAGAAAATGGAGTATGTGCCCTAATTGATTACTTACTAACTCCCAGTTAAGTATTTAAAGAGATAAAATTAAATATCTAGAATTCAGTGATAATTATGTAAATAAAAATAACCTTAAATTGCCTTGTATTAAATATGGCTATTGATATGTAAATCTTATAAACCATTCTAATGAATGGTCATTGTTACCTTCCAAAACTTGCAAAACCGGTGAGAACATTCTGATTAGGCAGACAAGTCTCCTTGGATATAAGCATTAAATCTGATACAGTCATGACAGGTACACTGATAGGCGATTTTCAAGAACTTTTATAAAAATAAACATGTTCTAGGGACAAGTAAAAACACATAAAACCAAAAATTAAGAAGGCTTTTAAAGTTTTTACAGTGTTTGCATATATGCATATACAAATTACATATATCACTTTGCTTTGTATAGCTACTGTTGTTTTTTTACAATTTAAACATTTATTATAAAAATTGTCATTCATGTTCATTATTTTCAAAAATTCAAAGAATACAGAGTTATAAAAAGTCAGCCCTTCTGTCCCCTACATCCCATTCCACAGAGGTAGTGTTAGTTACTTGTAGCTAATCAGTGTCCTTCTAGACATTTCTATGTGTGTATAAATGTTGCTTAAGATTTTTTTATTCCCCACAAACAGGATCAAATTATACTTTCTGCAGCTTGTCTTTTGTACTTAACAGAGTGCACTGCAGACGTCTTTGTATATATGCACATTCAGTACACATAAAGAATGACTTCATTTGTTTTATCCATTGCATAGCGTAGATTTACCTTAATTTTTAACCTGTGACAGTTTCTCTCTTTTAGAAACCATACTGCAGTGAACACTCTCATACCCTTCCCTATGCACTTGTGTGAATGTGTCAGTAGTGAAAATTCACTAAAGTAAGACCACTACGTCAAAGGGTATACATGCTTTTTGTAGTTTGATAAATATTGTGAAATTGCCTTCTGAAAAGATGGGACCAACTTATAGTTCCATTCACAGTGTCTGAGAGTGCCTATTTTCCTATACCTAATTTCCTACATTAATAATATTTTTATTCTTTGCCAATTTGGTAAATAAAAAATAACTTCACACTGCTGCCCTAATTTGCGTTTTCAACTGTAAGATTGAACATATTTTTTTTGTATTTTTATTGGCCAGTTATAGTTTTTGTGAATTACTTGTTTATTTAATTAACCTGTATTTAAATTGTATTAGTCTTTTTTTTTTCATTAATTTGATTTATTTTATTTATTTATTTCTCCCCACCTGCTTGTAATTTGCACTTGCTATGTTTTCCTTGTTTCTTCAGGAGGCACCAGGACCCGAACCCAGGATCTCTGATGTGGGAGGGAGGTACCTAATGGCTTGAACCACCTCCATTCCCTTCATTAATTTGAATGAGCTCTTTGTGTATTAAGGAAATTGGCACTTTTTCCCAGTAAATGGGAAATATTTTTCTTGGTTTTTGTTTGTTATTTGACTTTGTAAATGGTATTTTGTGCTGTACTAAGTTTTTAAATTTTATATGCTCAGATTTATCACTCTTTTATTGCTTTTAAGATTATAAAATATGTACCCACATAAATGTTTTTCTAATATTTTTCTCTAATACTTTTTTCAATTTTTAAAATACTTTTATGGTTTTATTTTTATATGTAAATGTTCATTTTATCTGGAATTTCATTAGCTATGGAATGAATTAGGAATCCAGCTTTATTTTTCCCTTGATGGCTAGCCAGTTGCCCCAACATCACTTATTAAATAATTTATCTTTTCTCTCCTTTATCTTATACTAAATTCCTATATGTGTTTGAATTGGTATCCTAGATACACAGACACACAGACATACAGACGCCACAAATGCAGCAGATAATATTCCTGAAAAACAGGAAAACAGGATGTGTGAAGTCATAATCAGTGCTGTCTAATGAGTGATGGTTTACTACTTGTTGACACCCTGAGGCAAAGAATAAAAATTACGAATAATCTCAGACAATTGCAGCCAAGCTAATAAAGGAAACCTATTTCAATTTACACACAGAGTTTTTTTTTCTCACATCAGTGCCCCAGCAGTTAATTAGATCAAGACCTTCCAGCCAGGAACTCACTTTAGTTTCTCATTTAATCTCAGGCCATTGCTGGTCCCAGAAAGGCTGTTAAGTAGTAATAATTCTCAGCATTTATATTGTACTTTTCATCTCCAATGTGCTACCTAAACATTAACTAATTAAAAGCATTGATGAAAGAAAAATATTTGCAGAGGTCACAGGAAAACTGATACCTCGTTGCACACCTAAAGAGTTAATGCTCTTTAACATTTCCAAGAGTATTAACTCCCTCTTTGAATAGCACTCAGCAAGCAGGGGAATAAAAAGCTGGTGGCATTATTTCACTTCTGTTGAAAATGTCCTAGGATATCTTCTGAGTGGTCGGTCTAGTTAGACTTACCTTTTATCTATCTCCCCAGATATTTCCTTTCTTCATTCCTGGGATATTCAGCAAGCTTCTTTTGATGTTTTCCCTATTGGTTAATCACAGAATCTTCAAACTGAAAGGCAGCCTTAGTGATCATCTAGTTATAAATCACTTAGTGCAATCACTATCACTTTGTTTTATAGATGAGGAAACTGAGGCATGGAGTTCAGTTTACTGAAGATAGATGAAAATAGAAACCAAGATTTCTAACTCCCATTTCAAATCTTGAGCAGCTTCATTGTTTTTTCTTTCTTCGTGAACATCTGTTTTGCCTTTCACTATTTTTTTAAACAAATCGATTTTATTGATATATATTAATAAAGCATACAATTCTTCCAAAGTGTACAATCAATTGGATTTGGTGTAATCACATAGTTGTGCATTCATCACTTCAATTATTAGAGCATTTTCATTATTTCAATAATAATAATAATCATAAACAAAAAACAGAATAACAAACAAAAAAATTCTTCACCTCTCAATCTGTTTCCCCTACTGTACATAGCTATTATTTCTGGCTATTCTTGCACAGTTGTTTATTTGTTTATTAAGTTTTATTCAGATATATTCACATACCATATGATCTAGCCAAAGTGTTTAATCAATGGCTCTTAGTATAATCACAATGTTGTACATTCATCATCTCAAAAATTTTAGAACAATTTCATTACTCCAAAAAGAAATACTCCACACCCCTTAACATTCCTTCTCCAGCCCTACGTAACCACTAATCTAATTTCATCTTTATAAATTGATTTATATTTATATTTTATACAAATGGAATCATACAATATATAGTACTCTGTAGGTAGTCCTTAAAAGAAGTAAGGCTGTGCTTCTTTTTAATTGTATGAGCTGCCTCTGCAAATCAAATCATGGGTCCACTTTCTGGGTTGTCTGTATTTTGGAGATCATCTGATCCAGAAGGGTCTTCAAAGACACATCCTGGCCTAATGCAGATCTTACTGACTCGTTCTCCTTTCAAGTTCCATTTTCCTTAATATGGTTGCTTTTCCAATTAAAAGCAAGTGTTTATTTTGTATGAAAAAAATTACAGAATACCAATAACAGGAACAATTTGCCAGTTGCACTGAATAATTATTGTTCATATACTATAATGTTATTGTTTTACATTTATCTGGTCTACTTCACCTCTTTTTTGGTTACTATTTGCATGGAGTACCTTTTTCCAACCTTTCACTTTTAACCTGGTTGTGTCCTTACATCTTAGGTGGGTCTTTTGTAGACAACGTATAGACGGCTCATATTTTTTTATCCATTCTATCAGTCTAAGCCTTTTGATTGGGGAGTTCAAGCCATTAACATTCAGTGTTATTACTGTAAAGGCATTACTTACTTCATCCATTTTTTCCATCTGCTCTCTGTTGTCATATCATTCTATTGCCTGATTTCTTAACCTTTAGTTTACCCTTCCTAATAATTTTCATCTCTAAACTCTTCTCTAAATCTTTCACCCTTATTTTTTCCTTTCAGGCTGCAGCACCCCCTTTAGTATCTCTTGTAAATCTGGTCTTTTTGGTAACATATTCTATCAGTTTTTGTTTGTGAAGACTTTGAACTCATCCTTATTTTTGAAGGACAGCTTTGCCAGATACAGAATTCTTGGCTGGCAGTTTTTCTCTTTCAGCACCTTAAATACATCATACCACTTTCTTCTCTCTTCCATGGTTTCTGATAAGAGGTCAGCACTTAATTTTATCAAGTTTCCCTTGTATGTGATGCTTTGCTTTTCCCTTGCTGCTTTCAGAATCCTCTCTTTTAATCTGAAATTTGTCATTCTGAATAGTAGGTGTCTCGGGATAGGTCTATTCAGATTTATTCTGTTTAGGGTGCGTTGTTCCTCTTGGATATTGATATTTATGTCCTTCATATGGGTTGGGAAGTTTTCGGTCATTATTTCCTCAAATATTCTTTCTGACCCTGAGAATAAGTTGAACCAAATATCAAAGAAGAGCTGTGGAAAAAAAGAGAAAGAAAAAACAGTAGGCAAGAGAGAGTAATTGGCCGTCAGAGTAAATTCACCAACATATTCCTATGCCTAGACATCAGCAAAAAATTACAAACCGTACTAGGAAACAGGAAGAGATGGCCCAGCCAAAAGAACAAACCAAATATCTTCAAGAGATACAGGATTTAAGACAATTAGTAAGTGACAATCATACAGCTCACCTAAATCATTTCAAAGAATTTAAAGAAAATATGACTAAAGAAATGAAGGTTATTAAAAAAGACACTGGGAGAGCATAAAGAACAATTTGAAAGCCTGCAAGGAAAAGTAACAGATCTTATGGAAATGAAGGACACAATGAATGAGATTAAAAATATGTGAGAGGCACATAAGAGCAGATTTGAATTGCTTGAAGACAGAATTAGTGATTTCGAAGACAGAACATCTGAACTGGAAAAGACAGGAGAACAGAAAGAGAAGAGAATGGAAAAAATGGAAGAGTCTCGGAAAATTGAATGACAATGCACAACACACAAACATTTGCATTATTGGTGTCCCAGAAGGAAAAGAGAATGGAAAAAGGGCAGAAAGAATATTTGAGGAAATAATGACCTTTCACTGTTTTTTAACCTTTTTTTTTTTCCTTTTTTGCTCCCATACCATACCCACTCTTCTTTCCCTTCTTTGCTTTTGGCCTTATAAATTTCTGTTGTTTTCTGTTAAGATGTCTCACATTGGCCGCTACTCAGATCCTCTCTGAAGAGACATATTTCTTCAATTTCTCCCACATTCAGCATTCAGAAAGTTGCTTTGTTTAGTTTTGCTTTGCTTCTCCAGCAGTGGTTGCTTCTCTCTTTAATAAAGTTACTTCTCTTGTTTTGGTAAATAACATAGGGTTTTAAGCTAATGGTAAGTCCATTTTTGTCACATTTGGTGATGCTTTCATTTAATTTCCCAGTAGTTTGACCAACATTAAGATGATATTCAAGATCACATTCCATATTGAGAAAATACACAAGAGATTAACATTTAAGAGAATTTTCATACAATTATTAAATGGATTGGACAGTAACTCTTTCTATAAGCCAAAGGCAGGTCCAATTCAGATCAAAGCTTATAGGTTCAAACCTTCTATGACGGACTGGCTCCATTTCTACATGGTGAGTTGGTAGGCATCAAATGACCTCAGAGTTCCAGGGGCTGTGCTCTTACATCAGATGCCCTCAGGAAAGCTCCTTTCTAGAGTAGTGAAGGGTGCTTAAGAGGGGGAGTCAGGGTTATCACTAACCAGCTATGTCATCTTGAGCTGCTTGTGTCACCTATCTGGGCCCCAATTTTCTCATCTACTAAATAAGGAAGCTGAGTTAAGATGACCTCTTAAGGCCTTTCTTTGTTTGCTGTTCAATGAGACAGTAATGTTATCAATGAGACAGTGATGTTATAACTAGGGGAAAAATTAATAGAGGAGAGCCAAATCAGATTTATTTCAGAAATATAATTTATTAACTTAACAGAGAAGTAAAATTCTGCTGACCAGACCAGAGGGATTTTCTGGAACTGTCTCAATTTAAAATATTTTTATCTATTTTCCCCATAAATAAGACATAGGTACTTATATCATATCAGGTAGCCTGATTTGGGACTTGGAATATTTGCACCCCATAATTGTACTTATTGTCTGCATATGCTTCACTGAAGTTCCTAGTTTGACTAGGCTGCATTCCTGAGGCACTTTGCTCAGTGCAGGAAACTGTCTGAAGTGGGGCCTGTCTCATATATTTTTCTGAATGGGAAATTTGTGTTCTTGGGTTCATTTTGCCATTCTAACCATTGATGAAAATTGAAATTGAAATTCCTTTTTCTTTTATTTTCTAAGACTTAGTTTCCAGCAGGAAGCAAAAAGTAATTTGATAGGAATGACATGGCCACTCACAAATCTACCTAATTACCTTAGCCCAGATTAAATTATCACACAGTTTCCAAAGTCTAAGTAGAAATTCTCACCTTTGCAAGAGCATCAGATAAGAGCTAATTGATAACATCATAGTCTACCATCAGCTAAATGCCTGATTAGCCAAAAACTAAGTCCTGTTGGAGTAGCCCCATAATGAATTGGGGAGAACAGCTTATTAGAGAAGAGACAGTTTTCTGTTTACTTACAAACATCCCAGCATTGAGCCATGATAAAGAGCTTAAAGGTTAATTATGGGAAAATGGGGTTTTAAAAACTTTTTGAAATAGGATAATCCCCTGTATTTTGGGAGTTATGCCTTTACTTTCTATTGTTTATGAGTAAGAGGAGTGCAGTTTAGAATTAAATGAGGATTCAGAATATTTTCATTATATGTAAGGGTTTTCAAGCTTGGGCAGAATCCACAGGCTTTTTTCCTAACTTCCCAGGGACTCACCTGGCCTAAGTCACTCGACCATCAGGGCTTCACTCTACTTTCATGTTAATGCTGAGAAATAACGCTCAGACACAAAATAGTGAGGACAACTTTTCTTACTCCTCAAGCAAACCAAATGCAAAGTAGATTATATTTGAAATCATTTTACAATATGTGACGATTTTGTTCCCTCCATTTCATCAAGCTAGCTTGTTACTAATGAGTGGCAGGTGGCTTTGTTCAATGTGAATTGCGCCTTTGGTTAGACTTTTAGAGGAGGGGCCATTTGTCAAGTGCAGCAGCTCTCTTCATAAGTATTCTCAACAGTTGTCCAGAATCTAGATGTTACACAATGGCTGAGGAATGCTCGTATTGAAATGGAAGGTAAGTTGACAAATCAGGGGGAAGAAATTAGCCAACACATAAAGAAATTTGATGAGAAAGAACCTTTTCTTTCTTTTTTCCTCTCCACATTACTAGTTCTCTGTCTCACTCCCCTTAGAATTTTAATATTGTGGTGATGCCAAGGGATTAAAGGTAACAGACATAAAAGAATCATTTGTGCCCTTTTCCCAATCCCACAGATCTCTACTGGCTACAGGCCTTGAACATGACACTGCAATTTCCTGGTGCCACACATGAGTAATAAGCAGCTGTTTCTGAAACTGTGGTTTGGAGAAGGCAGCACTGGGTTATTTTTTAACTTAATTGTAATTTTTGATTGGTATGCAAGAAAGTAAATCAAATAAAGTCTGTTGTCTTAAGTCTGCAAGAAAGCCATAGGCCTCAAATTCCATTGTTGACCATCTTGACCAGAATAGAAGAGGGGGGGAAATTGTGTATCCCTGAGATGGAAGTTCAACCAGGCAGCTTTAGAAGGGTGAGCATATTTGGTATACTTGCCAGCTGGCTGAATCGTGAAAAGTGATATTTGACAGTCCCTTGAGTTCTAGAAGTACCTGAAATGACAGTGAAAAGAATTTATAGAAAGACTTCAAAAGTGAAGAACAGCAAAATCTGGAAAAAGATATCAGTTTGGTGTTACACATTTGTCCTTGTCCTCGAGTGTTAAAAAATAACACACAATTTTAAGTTATAAATGGAAATGTGTATTCTTTAAACACCCAGTTGGTGTAGTACCTCTGAAATAGTTACATATAGATATATAGTAAATAAATCAGACCTGTACTTTCCTTAGTACAAGAAATTAAGTTTAATGGAAAACAGAAATAAACTCATTCACCCTATTTTGAACATCTGCCTTTTCTCAAGGAGATAGAGCAATTTGGTATATGGAGAAGGTGGAGGAGGTTGAGTGCAGGAGGGTGAGGAGATGGGGGAAAAGCTACATATGTTTTCTTCTAATTACTTTGTCATGACTTTGTTCATGTAGACATGCACTTTGGGGGAAATAAGTGGAGGGATAAGCTGAACCTCATCTCAGAGGTCTATTTCACCATCACTCGTGACACATCCAAATGACCAACTGATTAACTAAAACCACCAGCCTTCTAGTGCTGAAGATAAAGTAGCCTACTGACTTTTGGTGGATTGTTATAAAGTTATATTAACCTGTGATTAATTTAATTGCAAATAGGAAAGGAGTAAGAAAGACAATTTCCAGGTATTGCTAAGGTGTTATCTTACATGGGTGATTCTGATCAGGTTTGAGGTGTGTTTAATGTCTTCTCCTAGCATTTTGGCCTTGGTAAAAATAAGTATGCCCAGACAAGCCCTATGCTCTTATTTACAGCAGTGTCAAGGGAAATGGATCTGATTCCTTTAATTTCCACTGATCCCGTCCAAACAGAAGAACAATTTAATGCCTTTAAAAAATGACATATGAACCTCATACCTTTATTTTCCCCTGCTGTAAATTTTAAGTGACTGAAAGGAGGAGTGGGTCTAAATGGTAGAAATTTTGTTTAGTTTAAGATAAGCTAATAATGAGCTCTTATTTATTAATCACTTGCTCTGAGTTGGACACTATGCTCAGGACTTTCAATAGATTAGATCTAATGATTACCTTAATCTTGGAAGATAGATATTATCCTACTCTTTTAGCTGAGGAAACTGAGGCTTAGAGAGATTAAGTAATTTACAAAGTCTCACATCTGGAAAGTGGATGAGATAGAATTTGTACTCAGATCAGCCTTGTTTTTTCCACTCTCCCCACTGCTTCCCAGAACCCAAGACAGCTAATCTCTGAGGAGGTATCCATAGCTCTGTATTGTTAGCCTCACTTAGAGACTCTCTAATAAGTTAAACTACCACACACTGGTAAAATATACCCAAGTTGTTGAGAAGTAAAACCTGTACTGTTAGATTTTTTAAAAATAAGTTTTGGCCAGTTTTAATAGGGAAGGATCTTTTGTAGTTTACTTTGCCCTAGTCTGTCCTTTCAGTGATATTAGGATCCCCTGTTTAAACTCTGGCCTGGATACATATTCTGTAGAATTTTTTCATGCTGGGCACCTCTGAGGGCAGTTGTGACTGTAGTGAGACAAACTGGTTTAGAGTAGACATGCTAGAGTTCTCTTGTCTACTTCACCCAGGTCTGTGCACTTGTTTGGCTTTGCCAACAGTCATTGTCTAGGACCATTGACATCCTGGCAGCTCTTTTCTACTCTTCATTCCCACTTGGAGCCTGAAAGTGGTAGAGTGGTGGAGTCCTCGAGCTTTGGTCTTCTTTGAGGTCACCATATTCCTAGTGTTTGTAGAATATGGCTCTAACCTCAAGCCCCACCAAGATGGCTAAAAAACAGAAGTGAAAGAGGAAAGACCTTGGGCTGGGGACACTTGATTATGTTTTGAACAATTATCCAAAGTAAAGATGTATCTGATTTTTAAAAAATAACCCTAGGAAATGTCATGCCTGGAGCCCACTTGTTTGTACTGATGAAACCCCTAAACTAAAAGCCAGAACAGCTGGATTCTGTTCCAGTGCTGCTAGTAATTGTATTCAAAGACACAATTTAAAGCTTCTAAATATCACTGACTCTCCCTAGAAAATCTTAAGTATAAAGTTTTCCATTCTATAATGTTAAAAGAGTGCTTGTAAATTCTAAAATAAACTTAGAGAATATTACCTCATTTTTCTGGAGGAAAACTTCCAGCAGCTTCAGCCCTTTGGAACATGTGACCATGAACCTAAGCTGACAAATAGAATGAGCAAATAATCAAACATAAAGAAGCAAAAAGGGTCCCCGATCAGCTGAGCTGCCATGTAGTCCATGCACTCTTTATGCGTCTTCCTAAATCACACAACAAAATTACTGAAAATGCTTGTGACACAAAGACAACCCTAACATATGACTGCTGACAGACAAGGGAAAGGTCAGAAAAGCATCCTAGGTCAGTCAGCAAGAACTTAGGTGCCTGACCGAGAGGAGATATTTAAGGAAACTTTGACACTCGGTATTTGCCCTCAAGCAACTTCTGTTTTCTTAAGTTGACTCATATAAAATTGCCAATTTTATAGATGAAAATAGTCAAATGTCATCAGTTTTATATGTTCAACCTGTAATTGGATAAGTAAAACAGTCACATGCTAAATAATAGCATAGAGTACAAAATGGCATCAAGTTCTATATTGAATTTTATGATGTAAAGGTTTCAGTAACTAAGGAGAAACACCAGAGATCAGTCACAGCTGAAGTAGCCAACGATGGCTTTCCAGATCAAGCCAGAATAGGTCTGAGCTATGAAACCTAGATGAAATTTAAATGTGCTCAGAAAAGAAGAGAGAACTCAAGAAAATGATATGAGTAAAGGCAGAGGAGCAAGAGGAAGCCTGTTCCATAGAAGGAAAAGTTTGCTCACAACAGAAAATAAATATTGAGAAATGGAAAATGAGTTTGAATAGGTAGTGTGGAATCAGATTATGAGGACACTTGCACACCAGGAAAAATGTAAGTTCCAGTTCTGTCCAACTCTTGTATCTGGGACATAGTAATTCAAAATAATTTTGTTTCATAAATGAGTGATGAATTTTTATTAATGATAAAATAAGAATTCACTGAAAAAATAATAATTCACTGAATGTTTGATGGAAGAGATGTACATTATGAAAGTGATGTTTAAAGGAAAAAGATTGGGGGCCGGCTCGATAGCCCAGTGGATAGGGCGCCGGCATACCACATGGGAGGCCCTGGGTTCGATTCCCGGGGACCTCTCCTAGCAGGCAGACTGCCTTGGGAATGGCAAGCCGCCATGGGCGGGCCGGAGCCGCCGTGGGCAGGGCAAGAAGCTGCCACGGACATGGCAAGAGCCGCCACGGGCAGGGCAGGTCGCCCGCGGATGGAGCGCAGCCAGCCACCCGCGAACTGAATCAAGCGCCGGCCGTGAATGGACGCAGAGACCGCCCACAAGCGGGGAAAGCCGCGCCTGCGCAGTG
>PVKH010020198.1:0-14658 GCA_004027955.1 Chaetophractus vellerosus | reverse complement strand
TGTATTTAGTGGAAAGAATAAGGAAAAGTACTTTATTTGCACTTCTCTGGAAGCAGAAATCTGAACAAAACGTTTCCATTGTTAATCCTTTGGGGACAGTTCTTTGATGAATGGTAAGTTCTGTGTTGCTGTGACGTAGGGAACACCCCACCCAGAAGCAACTCTTGGTAGGTCAACCTTCCCTAGGTACCGCGCATCCCAGTGATCTGCTTCAGACACTGCTGCGGTGGTCGGTTAGAGCTTGCTTCCTCTTTCACATGAGGACGACTTTCACTTACTTTACCGCAACAACAAAATCTATTTAATTTCAAAAAAATAATGGAAATCATATTATGAAAACTACTTCTGATGTTATGGGGAAATTTAAGTATAATTACCTACTTAAATATAATACCAAATATAAAAAACACTAGATTCTGGTATCAAATTCTATTTCATCCTTACCAGGAGTTGGTAAAATCCTTAAGAAAACCATCTTTGTTCTAATTCCAATTGTATTTATTTTCTTTCCTTGTCCTGGCTCTATTAAATGCGTGTTCCATAATATTCCTGTCCAGTGTATTCTTGTAATAATTATACTGAAGATGATGATAGTAACGGTGATGGTGGTAGTGGTAGTTGTGGTAGGTAACACACACACACACACACACATACACACACAAACACACATATATTTCTTACAGATATTAACTCATTAAACCTCACAACAACCCAATTGTTAGTTATAATTATTATTCCCTTCCTTAATAAAGAGAAGGAACTAATGAATAAACAGGTTGTGTAACTTGACCAAGGTTACATACTCCTCAGTGCTAGAGTTTGAACTAAGGCAGATACAGTCACTTTGCTGTTTCAGAGAGTTTAGTGAAAGTTGCAGAGACTTTACAAAGTCTCCTGATTTGTAATTACTTCAAGTTCAAACTTATAGCATAATTCTTACCACTAGCTGTATTTCTAAAATTGCTTTGATTTCTTCAAATTATTCAAAATATCTGCCACCAATGATTAATTATCCTAGAAATGGCTTCTCTAATTGGGTGATGTTTGTTGGGAAACTATTCCACAGGTTTCTTGTACTCATACACATCTTGCTGCCATGCCAAGAAAGCAAGTCCTTGACTGCCCTTGACCAGAGCCATATCTTTGGGTTTTGTTTGCAGTGAGGGCAACCTTGAGGGAAAAGGGGAAGTCTCCCTTTCAAAAAGAGCAAGCTTGTTTCTGCTAACAAAGTTCTTCTCCACAGAGTTCCTCTCAAGTACTATAACCCACTGTGGGTGTATGTGTGATTTGGTCCTCCATTTCACAATGTGGGAATTGGAGCGTGAGGATTTCATGGGACTATACTGATACTCCGGCTACTGCTTTTGCTGTGAGAATGAAGTTTTGTCTCTGACCCAGGAGTCTTGCATGTTCTGCCAAATCCATGAAACTGTGGCAGACTAACTTGTTAGCTCGCGGGTGGGGTGAAATCTCACACCATTCTCAGGTTTTGACGGTGTGGCAGATCCACTCTTGCTTCTTAATCTGTGTGATCAGCCCACACTTAAGATAGGTGGGATTTCTACTCTACTTTAGGCAAGAAGAGGGAGTTAAAAATTGAGTCTAGTCAGAAAAGGATGTCTTCATTATTCAGAAACATGAACTTCATGATTCTTCCTGTGTAACATTATTAGAAATTCTCCCTGATTATAGGAATTTAGCATTTCAGCATTTCACCATTTCATGCCTACAGTCACGTAGACTAAATTGGCCAATTGGTAATATGTTATCTTATAATACTATATCTATCTAACTACTCTGGAGGGTAATGCTAGCAGGTACAGGGAAATGACATGAGCCTTTTTTTTTTTTTTTTTTTTTTGGTCAAAGCACAAAAAATAAAGGAATATTGGAGAAATGTGGTAAAATAAAAGGCTTTACATTTGAAAGGAGATAAATTTCCAGAAAGAAATGAGATGAGATAAAAGTGGACCATACTCATTTGAAATTTATCACTTTAAACATAGTGAAGGCCAGTTTGCTTTTATTTTTATTTTTTTAAACCTGTGTGTTATAACTTAACTCTAAAACTTCCAGATGCCTCATCTAAGATCATGGATTCTTCACTTGCATGTGACATGGTCCTAACTGGGTTAACCCAAGTTAGTGTCTCCATAAATTACCTTTGATTTTAAATGCCAGACATGATTACAACAATAAGATATGAGGATAGAGCCTGTCTCCAAAACCTGAGGCAGATTTGTGAAAAGCTATTAGCTGATCTTTTGTGGAAAATGACTAGTAGCAGTAGCCTCAAAAGTTGTAGAGAACATGTTGTCTGAAAGGGGACAAAGGAAAAATTTTGGCAAATTAGTAACGAACATTCCTCTCCCATCACTTCCAGTCATCACACCAATGCACGCACACGCGCACACACACACACGATTTTCACACATACAAAAGGTTGAAATATATTTCTTTCTCAAGTTGTTACTTAAGCCCAAGCTGTGTGTCCTTTAAGCAACCCAGACAAAGAGGTAATGAAAACAGGCATGGGGTTTAAAACTTTATACATTTGATTTTTTCCCCCTAAGTTTACTTCTTATTTGACTGGTATTTGAGATAGTAGGCAATTTCCTGAAGATGGAACACTATGGAGAAAGAGGTGTCTTTTAGTATTTTTGTGTTCTACTTGTGCCTCCCTTCTGTTATTTCTTTCCCTTGCCCATCCCATATTCCAACACACTTAACTATGCTGTTTTTTTTTTTCCTAGTTTGCTAAATATGCCATTTAAATGTCCTCTTTTCTTTAATTTTCTCTTTTTTAATCCAGTTTTTGTCTTTGTCTGATTTCTGGGCAGTAGGCCCAGGTTGGTTTATATTCTTTTATGTGTCCATATTCTTTACAAACAATTCTTTCCTTTAAATTCTTATTCTCATTCATTTGTTTTCTCATCAGAGAACTGAGTGATGTGTAAAACAGACTTCCCAATTGAACTTTTACAGTGAATTTTTCCTTCTGCATCTTTAAAACTATTCTTTTATAATAGGCCTTAATATCTTCTTTATATACTGTACTGCTGAGTAAAATGGCATTTTTAAAACCAACGTTCACTTCCCTTTCTTTTCTCTTACTGAATGGTTAGAGATTGTCCAGCATTATTCCATGTTCTTCGCGTGTGCATATGTGTCTCTGTGTGTATACCCGAGTATAGCGGAGTTACAAAGAAAGGGTGCTCTCTTTGCATTTGTGTGTCTGTGGGATTGTGCGACTGAGTGCATGAGGGTAGACAGTGTAGATGCATATGAGAATGCTCTGCTGTGCTTTGGCATGTTTATTTTGGAATGTCATTCCCAATCAAATTTAACATTTATAACTGGCCTCCCTTCATGGCTTTCTGTGCCACAGTTTAAATGCCCAAGAATAAACATGTCAGCTCTAAATGGAAGATTATGGCAGCAACCAAGACAGATTGCCATCTCATCAGCTGCTTAAAAATTAAAATTTCCTTCTGTGGTTAGATTTTCTCACAGCCATGTCTATGGACTGTGAAGAAAGAAGATATTTAATGGCATGAATGGACTACAGGCTGTAAGATGTTAAGATCATACAAAGTACCTTATCTGCTAATAGAAATAGCCACAAAAAATACCAGGTTGAGCCAGAATGCTTTTAAGGAAATTTCTCCCAAACCATCAGAATCTAGCATAAGAAGATTAAAATTTGTAGTGGAATATGTGTTGTATAGTTATTGAATATTCACGTGTAAGCCAGTAAATTTTAAAGATGTCCAGTTGCAAAGATAAGTGCAACCTAAGTTTCATTTTTCTACTTCAAAGTAGAGAAATTTTCACAAGTAACTACACCAACTGATGATACATTCTCTGGATTCATCAAGTAAAATAGCAGTGTCAGGAGTAATTTACCAGTGTCTTCAGTAGGTATAAACTTAATACATTTTTCATATTTAAGAAGCCAGCAGAAGCTGTCATCTGGCCAAATGGGGGGGTCTACTGCTGAGTTGGGTTAATATTATCAAATGAATGCAATGAAAATGTTCTTCATTGGTGATGGAATATTGTGATTCTATCAGAGGCTCCCCTTATGAAACACTGCTCATCATGGTGCTTTCCTTGATGAATAGAAAACATATTGATTCCTACCCTTTACTCTAGCCAGTTAAGGGAGTCTGAAAAGAGATGTTTCACAAACTATCCAAAAGAGCTCTCAAGGGCCCATATAACTCTGTATTATGGAGTAAACCATGTGCTCCACAAAGCCATGTAAAAGTCCTAACGCTGGCCCTGTGCGTGTGACCTCATTTGTAAGTAGGATCTTCAAAGATCCTATAAGTTAAGATGAGGCATAACTGAATTAGGGTGGGCCTTAATTCAACTTAATTGGCATCCTTATAAGCAGAGGGAATTTGGACACAGTCAGGAGGAAGCAGATGGGGAGAGAGAGGGCCAAGTGTCAGAGGCAGAGATGGAGTTATGGATTGCCTGCAAGCCACCACCAGAATGCTACAGACTTCAGAAAAGGCATGCTTTTGCGGACACCTCAATATTGGACTTCTAGCCTCCCAAACTGTGAGACAATAAATTGCTATTGATTAAACCAACTGATCTGTGGTATTTGTTTTAGCAGCTTTGGCAAACTAAGACACTCTGACTTAATTGCTATTTTTAAGTTTGGGCTTTTGCAGTGAAATGTAACAATTTACCAGGTCTTATCATAAATAATAAGGCAGCAATTTATGATTTGAAAAAGCAAGGCACAGCACTGAGAGTGGTGACAGTGAAGAAGTAATAAATGAAACACTAATGGATGTTTCATCATTTTCTCATACTTTCATCTGAGAGACCAGCAGACAAGCAGCTGTTGACCTAGAAAAGTGTATCAATGCTTATGCCCAAAGCCCGTATTAGTTTCCTTATCTTTGCAAGTTGAGCCCTATTGAGTTTCATATCCAGCTGCCTTTAAAAGAAAAAACACTTATGGCCATGGCACGTGAAGGAGCTGCTGGATATTGCTTAACCCTGTTTTGCTCATAAGCAGGCAGTGGGGATGGAGATGCATGGAGATTGATGTGCACAGCTCAAATAAAGGTGAGACACAACCCGTGGCAATTACAGGAACTCAATAACTGTTTTCAAGGAGCACTTAGCTTGCTAAACGATTGTTTAAATAAATGCTGCTACCATGGATTATGTCTCAACTGCCCTTAGATAAATAGTAGGAAATTGTTTCACCTCTTCTCTAATACAATATCTTGTTCCCACAAATCTAATGGAAGTAAAGGTTTGAAGTTTAAGCTATATAATTCAAGTCCCTAACTTGTCTTTGTATATGATGAGAGGAAACTAGTGAATATGAATAGGGCCTAAATAAGCTGCAGAATTGATTTAATTCTCATTTTATTATTTTTATTTTGATACAACCTGCAGAACACAATCTTTAGCAAAATAAATAGACTATGGCAATTTTGGTATTTAAGACAGATTACAAAATGGACAGTACAAAATGCGTCATAGCTGGTTGCAACAGATAGTAACAGAATTTAATGGCCCTACATTTTAATCTCAACTGTCACCAATTAGGCATGATTTGTGTTTCCCTACCTATAACATATGGATTTTTTTAATTTCTATGGTCTCTACAAGCTCTAAAATTTTAGAGTGAACTGCTCCATTGTTGTTAAATTTCAATATCAATAATATATTTAGGGGGCCGGCTGTAGCCCAGTGGATAGGGCACCGGTTCACCACATGGGAGGCCCCGGGTTCGGTTCCCGGGGGCCTCTCCAAGCGGGCAGACTGCCTTGAGAGGGCAAGCCGCCATGGGTGGGCCAGAGCCGCCGTGGCCAGGGCAAAAAGCCGCCACGGGCAGGGAAAGTCACCCGCGAACAGAGTGGAGCCGCCCACAAGCAGAGCAGAGCCGCCCACGAGTAGGGCAAGCCACCTGCGCGGTAAGCTGACTCAGCGTGTCGCCGCAACGCGGGGAGACAAAAGCAGACACAGAAGAACGCAAAAATGAACACAGCAAGAACAAGCAGAAAGGGGGGGATATGTAACAACAACAACAAAATAATAATATATTTATAGCTAGTTTTTAGTGTCCATGATCATATCTAGAGATTTCTGTGACAGTTACGAATATACTAACCCTTTTTGTTCCATAATTACTATAAAAATAATATTAGCCAATGGTTAATTGGTTAATTAATCATATATATATAGCTGACAAGCTCTGGTTATAATAAACTTCACACATACTGACCTTACTTTAAGAAAACTGATTTGAACCTCCACTCCCATCCCAGGAGAATGTTCTTACCATCTCAGTAATGTCCAGCAGTTGATGTTGAGATACGGATCAGCTGGTAAGCACATGTGGGATTATAAAGAAAATTGGCCTTTAACAGCTCAGATTCACAAATAAGTCATATTATATATGGTATTTTATTTGCCAGGACTTTTTAATAAACATTTCCATCATAATTCTCTTCAAGGTATGCCTGACACAGCTTGAATTTCCTCCTTCTTACAGTCTTTATAACTCTGCAGGCTCATACTGTGGCAGAGTAGCAGGTTAGTGAGGAATGTAGTCAATTTGGTACCTCAAAATACAAGGCTAAGGACCTGGATTAATAGTGTTCAGGTTTGAGTCTTTTTTGGACCCCAGAAAATTATATTCTTAAACTATCCCATTCCTGTGCATGTAAACATATTTATGTGGGACCTTTTGGATAGATTCGGTTAAGAGAACTTTTGATTGGATCCTTGATTAGATCACATCAGTTAAAGGCCTTTGATTAGATTGCAGGACCCATGTTGGGTCCTAATACTTTTATATAAATGGAACACACACACACACACAGAGAGAGAGAGAGAGAGAGAGAGAGAGAGAGAGAGAGAGAGAGCTGCCATTTTTACCAGGCCATGTCAGGGAGGACTCCAAGATTGCCTACAGCTGCAGAAAGATGGAGACATCTTGTGATGCTGAGAGAGAGGAGGGAGGCTGGAATAAGTGGAGCATCCAGAAGCTGAAGAGATGAGGCCCAGGAAGAGACATGTCATATACCTGATCACCCACAGCTGAGCTCGGGGAGAAAGTGAGCCTGGAGGAGAAAGCAGAGATGTGCTGCCATTTTCCTTTGCCATGTAGCAGGAGTCCAGGATCTCCTGAAGCTGACCTTTGGTGAGAAAGCATCTCTGATGATGCTTTGATTTGGACACTTTCACAGGCTCAGAACTGTAAGATTTTTCCCTAATAAAGCCCTATTATAAAAGCCAAACCATTTCTGGTCTTTTGCTCCCAACAGCTTTAGGAAGTTAAAACAAATACTCAGCAGAAAATGAATGGTTGAATAGTGAGTGAGCTCCCAGTCCAATAACTTTAATTTAGGAAATTTCTCCTTTGAGTGCTTTGAGGCCTCCCTTACCATTAAGTGATTCCTGAAAGAAAGTTCTAGTCATGATAGAGATAGGTATAGATTGTTGGACTCCTGATGTTTCTCAGCAGTGTGGAAAGGCCACTACGTTCCCTTTGTTAGTACCTGTCATTTATTGAACTTTACTATGGGTCAAGGCATTGGCAGGCACTCTGCCTCCACAGTGATAAGAGCAAGGAGTAGTTGTCCTTTACCCTTAGGGTAAAACTCACTGTGTAGAGCACTTAGTAAGGAAACTAGCAAATTTGAGTATGGAGATCCTGACTAACAGCAAGAGAGAAATACGTAAGTCTTATATGCATATCTAGGACCAAGATTCATTCAAGGGTACAAAAAATGGGTATAGAATTTATTTGAAGTCATTGAGGGAGAGTTTTTTTTCTAGCAAGGCAAATATTTCCTTTTTCTAAATGTTTGCATGGCAAACTATCTCTTATTGTTTTCACTCCATGTGTTTTACTTCTCTTTCCTCCATCAGAGTCAGAAACCAAGTAAAAAACAAGATGAGGATCAACCTGTTCTTGGGAGCAGGTCTTAGTGGCAACAGGAGTGTGGTTCCTAGAGGAAATATAACTGATCATGGAATCTGAATAAATTTTATTTATCACAGAGTCAAGATGTTGATGTACTGCCTACATCCAGATCAAAATTTGGGAAACTAATATTAGATCATTACAACAACATAAAACAAATTATCTAAAATTCTGTAACACAGCATGGCAATTTAATCTGTCCTTTTTTACTAATTTAAACTCATTAACAACCAATTACTATTATTTATACCCTAAACTCCACCAGAGATGTCTACTTAGCTCCTATTCCCTTGTTCTCCATAGACAGCCTCACCTGTTTTACCGAGATAAAATTATACACATACGATGTGAACCGATTCAACTTCATTCTTTCTGTATTACTGCTGTGCTTGATTAGCCAAACTTTTCTTCTCTTGAGTTTTTAAGTTTGTGCCCAAGACCATTCTTTCCTCAGTGCTCTTGATCCCAAACTGGTTTGTTCCATCATTGTATATCCAAAAATTTCCTTCTTTAATGATTTCTCTTCTTCAGCCTCCACACATGCTCAAATAGCCTACGCTAAAGAAACTCTTCTTTGATCCTTGGCCAGTCTCTAGTTACTGTCCCTTCTCTTTTCTTTCTCATCCAGTATATAAGTTGATAACCCCATCATCCACTCATGGATGACTCCCACATGATTCCACCAATGACTCATGAAGAATCATTCAGTCTTCTTAAATATGCACACTCAAGTTCCCTTGACCTACCCATATTCTTCATCCACAATTTGTGACCCAAGTTTAGGTAATCATCACTTACATCAAGAACTTCTTTATGTGTTTCCCCTTCTTCAGGCTCTCTCTTCCACATTGCTCTATAACTCCCTTCTCTACACTAGCTCAATAACAGGCTTCATTTTTGCCCATGAACATATGAGATAAGGACCAGCATCCTTAAACAAGTCAAGATCCTGTTTGGTTTATAGCTTCTTTTCCACAATTTCCAGCACTCCATAGTCCAGGAATATCAAGCCATTAGTTTTTCCCCAGTTCAGATCATGCTTCATAGTATTATACTTTAAGAAATATTTATTTTTAATTGTGGTAAAATATAAATATCAGTTGAACCATTTTAAGTGGACAATTATTTGACACTAAGTACATTGACAATATTGTGTAACTTTCACCACTATCTATTTCCAGACTATTTTCATCATCCTAAGCCAAAACTCATCCTCATTTAGCAATAACTCCCTGTTCTTGCCTCCCACCGTCCTTGACAACCACGATTGTACTTTCTCTCTCTATGAATTTGCTTGCTCTAAGTATTTCACATAAGAGTAATCATGTAATATTTATCCCTTTGCGTCTGCCTGATTTTACTCAACATAGTGTCTTCAAGATTCACCCATGTTATGGCATGTACCAGCACTCCCCTTCTTTTTGGGCCTGAACAGTATTTCATTTTATGGATAAACCCCATTTTGTTTATTCATTCATTTATTAATGGACACTTGGGTTTCTTCCACCTTTTGGCTATTTTAATTAATGCTACAATGAACATTAGTAAACAAATATCTGCCCAAGTCCCTGCTTTCAATTCTTTTAGGTAGATACCTAGGAATGGAAATGGTGGGCCATATGGTAATTCTATGTTTAAAATTCTGAGGAGCTGCCAAACTATTTGCATATTCTTTTTTTCTTTGGATGGAAGCATTCCTCTATCATTATTATTGTTATTATTACTATTTTTCTTTGCAAACTCCTAGCTGTTCAACAAGCACCCACTCACTTGCCACTCACGTGGTGACACTTCCTTGACACAGGACTTTCATCTCAATTACATTTATACTTGTGCACAGTGTACTTCTATGATTGCTTATCTCACATGGAACTATTTTTCCTCTTGCTAAAATCTGAGCAAAGGTCTTGTATCCAAACTGCCTAGTAGAGTGTCTGGCATATAGTTGGCACACTATTCATGTTTGTTGAAGTATCAAAATCTCAGATTGAGAAAGATTAAAAGATCAATGTCCTGATAAAAACAGTGTTCTTTCCCTTATATGTCTCATAGTTTTGGAAATCTAAGTTTCTTCCCAATTCCTATACCAGAATAATTTCTTTATTTGGAAATTTATATTTAAGGAGAAGATAGAGACAATTCAGTCAATTTCACTGTCATTTAATCAGTGTAATTCTTCCATGCCAGGCACTATGGGAGGGAAACAGAATATAATAATGGACATCACACATTGAGTCAAAATGAAAGCATTTATGGGGAAACTGAATCACAGGGAGATTAATTAACTTGTCTAAATGATCCATCTGGCAGATTAAGCTCGGATTAGAACCCATACAGCCAGATTCTAGAGCTTTGCTCTTAACTGCTATACTTCACTGCCATCGTAGGGAAAGAGAGATGGTGAAAATGGCTGTCACAAAAGTACAAAGTAGAATCTGAAATCAGAAATGGGACAGTGGCAGTGCATATAGAAAGGAAAGCAGATTTGAGAGGTATCTTTGAGGTATAATTGATAAAAGGTCAATATTTAGGGATCATGGTAGATAACTTCTGATATGCCTCCCAGTGACCCCTGCCACCTGATATTCACATCCTTTTGTGATCTGCTGGTCTTGACTATGGGCTGGGCCTAGTGACCTTCTAATGAAAAGAATTGGCAAAAGTGTTTGTCACTTCTGAGATTCGGTTACAAAAAGCCATGACTTCCATCTTGCTGGTATTCTCTCCCTGGCTCTTCTCCTGTGCTTCCACTGATGAAGGAGACCACCAAGTGAGGAGCTGAGGGTTATCTCTGGCTAACAGGGAACTGAAGCTCTCAGCCAATACCCTGTGGTGAATGGAATTCTACCAACCATCATGGAGAGAGCTTTGAAGCAGACTCTGCTCAGGTGAACCCTGAGATGACCATGGCCCTGGATGACACCTGGATGACAACCTCATGGGACACCTTGAATCAGAAGACCCAGCTTCCTGACCCATAGAAACTGTGAGACAATAAATGTGTGTTATTTTAAGGTACTAAGTTTTAGGGCCATTTGTTACGCAGCCATAGATGATTAACACAAGAAATAAGAAAATAACAAAAATATTACGTTTAAATCTCTGATTTCTAACCTGTGAAAGTTTTTAATATTCATAAATGGAATACCTGGAGATAATATTTGAGTATCTCTTAATAGAAGTGTGTTAAAATATATATTTTTCTTTTGTTGTTGTTTAAAATATCATATTTTAACATGTATTAGCCGATTAAATGTGCCACCAATATTTTCTTAAACATGAGCATTCGATTACTCGTGTGTTTTACTGTATGAAAATGATAAATGCATATGTAAAGCTACTTAAAATGGCTCAGAAATTATTTAAATTTTGATTAATCATAAAGCAATTAGAAGATGTGGTAAAATGAAACCTGAATTATTTGGCACATAGCTATAAATAATAAAAGCAATGTCCCTTGAACTTTCCTTGTATTAACATTTCCCATTAACAACAACAAAAAAAGAATATCCACAACATGAATAATGCTAATTGAAAATTTATGTTATCATTTAACTCACAGAACAACATGGCAAATGGTTGCAGTTCCCAGTACATTTGCTAATTGTGTCTGTATGTGACTTCATTTAAATAGTTGTCTTGCTTAATTCATTATCTTAATACCTTCAACCTTTATATTTTAAATTACTTCCAGAATGAAATAGAATGCTATAATTCTAAGGATAAAAAAAACATTACTTCCGAGCAATTTTTCAGTCACAGGTCAATAATCTTGATAGCTGGAGTTACATTTGCCTCATCTAGCAGGGTTGGTATAGACCCCCGCGTAGCTCAGAGAATCACTGATGTACTGAAATCTACCCCTAGAACAAAGACAGGCGTCATTAAGAGGGGCAAGTAATGCCGCACGTTTTATTGTGAGCTATGGCTTCATGATAGAGTTTGGTGCCCTGACGAGCATAAATCACATGCACAGATTAAATTCATTTTCTATGGCCTAAAGGAGCTTTTCTAGAGTCAGTCATTAAATTTTTAGTTTAACCGTTTTCATATGTGGAAAAAATGATATTTTCTACAGAGATGTAATGGTTATCCCTACTCCTGAGAAATTTACTGCATTATATTGCTGGGGCTTAATAGAGATTTAGATTTCATGTGGGGAATACACTGAAGATAAAATTTAATGGTACATTGAACCAAAGAGGTGGATTGTCCTCATAAGTCATACGAAAAAGCTCTAAGTGCTGAGACTTGCTATCTTCTCACTGAAATAAAGAATATAAAAAGCCAAATTTGAAATAATGCTTTGTATCATAAATTTTTATTTCTGTTTACTTGTACCTGTCACTAAGTATCATAAAATATCATTTCATTCTGAGATGTGTTGATTGTAAGTCAATATTTAATGCCCAAAATGACAACAATCAAAATAGTGTCCCATTAACCTAAAATTTTAAAAGATGCTTTTTTTTTCTCTTTGTACTTTAAAAAACTAGGTAATAAGCAGATAGACTTAAACAATTTAGTAGTGTGTCCCTAGGATTCAGTCCTCAGGATGATTCTTTAGACATCTTGTATGTCCCCATAGAAATATATTCTTTTCTTCTCATTTTGGCACTCAATATTAGTCTTTCTAGTCAGTACTTTTTGCGCTATACCTTTTGTGTCTATTCCCTTCGTGGAAAAAATTTTTTCATTGTTTTCTTTTTATTCTCTTAGATACCTTCCAGGTAATTGTTTAAAGCAGGGCTGTCAAATAGAACTTTCCATGATGGTGAAAATATTCTATATCTATGCTCTCTGATTCTGTGGCCACTAGCCATATGCAGCTATTCGTCACTTGAAATTGCCTAGTGCAATAGAGGAAATGATTTTTTAAATGTTGTTGCATTTTGATTATTTAAAATTTTATTTATTGAAAGTAATTATTTAATTAAAATGCAACAACATTTTAAGTTTAAATAACCATATGTAGCTGCTAAGTAGTTGCTATATTGGATGGCGTTGTCTAGACAATCAAGTGATAGTAAAGGCTTGGTTTACATGTATTGTTTCTCTCAGTATAAAACTCATTGTGTTCGGATAACTTTTTATTTTATTTATTTTATTTTACTGAGTGCTTACTATGTGCCAGACACTGTGCAATTTTCATCCACATGGATATTTTCTAAACTGTAGTTGGTTATCTTGGGTAAGGTGCCTTTTCTTGGGGTTTTCACATGGGACCCCGAGTCTCCCAAAGACATGTACTTCAGCAGTTGGAATGTTCTGTTGTAATCAGACACTTTCACAATCGCATGTGGATAGAATCTAGGTATAGAGTCAATAGCACTACACATGTGACTAGATAGAAAATAAGCTAATAAAAGGGCCTCTCTTTTTTAGTGTTCCCCAAATTCTCTTGGATATTTTACATTAAAGGAGTGACATTTTCTTCTAACGGTATAAGTACCTCATATTGTCACATCCATGGCATTTTATAGATTCTCTGAAAACCAGACCTCAAATTCCTGAATACAAAAAGATACCATTGAAAACATTTTACTTGAAAGTATTTAGGTGTTATAATAACCATTACATAATTTTTTTCTGAATACTGCTGCCTGAAATGGATTAAGAGCATATTCATCAAAATCTGTCTGAACCAATTAAGTAAACTGTGATATAAGGTAGTACAAAACACCCACCAATGATAATTTCTATCAACATCTCACATCTGCAGTTAACATGAGGCAGATGCTATAAAGCATGGCCTATTGTTCTATATTAGCATGTGACAACTCGTTTTGATGTGTTCTTTTTAGTTGTAACATCATATAATGCAGCTTTTTAAGAGTACATGTGTGGCAAGTGTCAAAGCCTGAGTTAAAATTTTATTTCCAAAACTCTTGATAGCATTTCTAGTGATCCTGTCTTTTTCCACATATTCCTCAGGGACCAACAGATTCCTGTTGCTGAGAATAAAGTTGTGGATTCCACATCATAGTGAATTGACACAGATTTGCTTGTGCTCTCTCCTATAGACTGAATGATGAATCAAAGTGGCCCTTTTTTTCTTAGGAGGGAATTTCCCTATAATTCTCAGTGCCATCCAGCCTTTCAATGATGTTTCCGTGATTAACAAAGATGATGATCTTTGATAAAAGCTGCATAACTTTTACCATTGGAGAGCAATTAGGAGAATAAAGAGAATCTTCAACTTAGATTTTTTTGAGTTCCAAAGTGGCTGTTCATAGGAGTAGAAGAAAAAAAGCCCTTTTCAGAAAATCTTCCATTAAGAAGTACTTATTTTCATTAGTGTTTATCTGAGCAAAATTGATTAAAATATAATGACTTTCTTGAGATAGAATTGAATGAGAGACATATTAGGAAGCAGGAAAGTACAAACATTCTAATAACATACTTTGTAAAAGTTTGTTAAAGTAAGCAGTTTTAGAGAAACCATAATTCAATAGCATAAATGCAAACAGAAACAAAGGAAATACATGGACATGGAGATCCAGTGCCTTGCAACCCCAATACCGTCTGTCTTTCTATAAGTCTCTCCCCAGGTGTGCCAGAGTAAGGCTTTTCCTCTCTTATAGCATCTTCTCCTTCTGCCCCTCCCACTTGCCTTTCTTTTATTCTTCCTTATCCCTTATGAATCTCTCATCCTAGTAGAACATCCTGAGGGTCCATATTCTTTCCCTATC
>PVKH010020197.1:0-14649 GCA_004027955.1 Chaetophractus vellerosus | reverse complement strand
GGTTGTCTAATCTGTTGATACACAGTGTCTGATAAAATCTTCTTATGATCTTTTTTTATTTCTGTGCTGTCAGTCATAAGGTTCCCCCCTTTCATTCCTGATTTTATTTATTTGCATCTTCTCTCTTTTTTCTTTGTTAGTCTTGCTAAGAGTTTGTCAATTTTATTGATTTTCTCAAAGAACCAGATTTTGTTTTGTTGATTTTCTCTATTGTTTTTTTTTTGTTTGTTGTTGTTGTTCTCATTTTCATTTATTTCTGCTCTGATCTTTGTTATTTATTTCTTTCTGCTTGCTTTGGAATTGGTTTGCTGTTATTTTTCTAGTTTCTCCAATTGTTCAGTAAGGTCTTTGATTTTAGCCCTTTCTTCTTTTTTAATATAGGCATTTAGGGCTATAAATTTCCCTTTCAGCACTGCCTTCACTGTATCCCCTAAGTTTTGATAAATTGTGTTTTTGTTTTCATTCATCTTGAGATATCTATTAATTTCTCTTGCAATTTCTTCTTTGACCCACTGATTGTTTAGGAGTATGATGTTTAACTCATATATTTGCAAAATTTCCCTTTTCTCACCTATTTTTGATTTCTAGCTTTATTCTATTATGATCAGAGAAGGTATTTTGCATAATTTCAGTCTTGTTAAATTTATTGAGAGCAGTGTTGTGGCCCAACATGTGGTCTATCCTGGAGAAAGATCCATGAGCACTTGAGAAGTACAATGTTCTGTATCTGTCAGGTGATTTGGGGTGCAATGTTCTGTATATATCTGTGAGGTCCAGCTCATTTATCATAGTGTTCAAGTTCTCTGTTTCCTTGTTCATCTTTTGTCTCGTTGTTCTCTCTATTGATGTGAGTGGCATGTTGAAGTCTCCAACTATTATTGTTGAGACACCTGTTTCTCCTTTCAATTTTGCCAGCGTTTGCCTCATGTATTTTGGGGCACCCTGGTTAAGTGCATAGATATTTATGACTGTTTCTCCTTCCTGCTGGATAGTCCCTTTTATTAATATATAATGGCCTTCTGTACCTCTTATCACTTTTTTGCATTTAAAATCTGTTCATTGGACACCAGTATAGCTATCACTGCTTCCTTTTGGTTACTATTTGTGTGAAATATCTTTTTCCAAACTTTCACTGTCAGTCTGTTTGCATCCTTGGGTCTAAGGTGAATCTCCTGCAGCTCATGTTTTCTTATCCATTTTGTCAGCATATGTCTTTTGATTGGGGAGTTAAATCCATTCACATTCAATGTTATTACTGTAAAGGCATTACTTACTTCAACAATTTCATCCTTTGGCTTTCATATGTCATATCTTATTTTTGTCCATCTTTTTACATTTTTGGTTACCCTTTCTGATAGTCTTAACTTCTACACTCTCCTCCAAGCCTCTCTCTTCTTTTCTTTTCTTTTCTTTTCTGGCTGTAGAATTCCTTTTAGTATTTTCTGCAGAGCTGGATTCTTGTTTATCAACTCTCTTAGTTTCTGTTTATCTGTGAATTTTTAAAACTCACCATCATATTTGAAGGACAGTTTTGCAAGATAAAGAATTTTTGGCTGGCAATTTTTCTCTTTCAGTACCTTAATTATATCATACCACTGCTTTCTCATTTCCATTGTTTCTGAAGAGAAATCCACACTAAGTCTTATTGGACTTCCTTTGTTTGTGATGTTTCACTTTTCCCTTGCTGTTTTCAGAATTTTTCTCTTTAGCATTTGGCATTCTGAATATTATGTGTCTTGGGGTAGATCTATTTGGATTTATTCTAATTGGATTATGGACACATATATTCATGTCTTTCATGAGAGTTGGGGAATTTTCAGCCATTATTTCCTCAAATACTCTTTCTGCCCCTTTTCCCTTCTCATCTCTTTAAGGAACTCCCAAAACATGTATGTTGGTGCGCTTTGTGCTATCATTGAACTCCCTGAGTCCCTGCTCAAGTTTTTCCATTTTTTCTCTCTCGGTTCTTCTGTTTTTTTCAATTTCAGTTGTTTTTTCCTCTGGGTCACTGATTCTTTCTTCCATGATTTCAAGTCTGCTGTTGTGTGCTTCTATTGTATTTTTAATCCCACTTATTGTGTCTTTCATTCACATAAGCTCTGTTATTTTTCTACCCAAGATTTCAAATTTTTCTTTGTGCTCACCCAGTGTCTTCTTAATGTCTTTTATTTATTATCCCAAAAAAAAAACAGCTAATAAATTTGTTCATACAAATCTAAATCAACTCCATTATTTGATTTAGGAGATTTGTATGAACATCATTTACTATTTTAAGTCCTGTGTCTCATCTGGAGTTTTGACTTTTTTCCCTTTGCCTGAGTCATATCTTCCTTTTTCTTTGTATGGCTTATAATTTTTTGCTGATGTCTAGGCATCTGATTACGATGCTGAGTTTACTCTGATGTTCAGTTTCTCTCTCTTGCCTATGGATTTACTGTTAAGTAGCTGTGAGCTACCACTCTTTTTTGACTCTTGGTTCAACTTGTTTTAGATATTTAGGATTGCCCCTGTTTAACTGCTCAAACCAGGGCTAAGGACCCAGTAATGGGGTGCAAGCCAGTTTTAAAGGGCCTTGAAGAGGGTGGCAGTAAAGGCACCTGCTTGCTTCTTTTAAAAATTATTTTCTATTCTCATGCACTTTTCTAGTCTGGTCAGCAGATGATGACCTTTGGCAGCCCTTTCAGCTCAGTCCACAGGTGTTAGGGGAGAATGCATTCAGTGTAACTCTTGAGGCAGGTGGGTGGTGCAGAAACAATGTCTTCAGGGCTGGCCAAGCCTCACAAAGAAACTTTCTCAAAAGCAGTTCTCCACCCTTGGCGGCCACAGCCTCCCTCCCTATGCCTCCTCAGCAACCAGCCCAGGGCAGTAGGGAGGGTGTTTGAGAAGGCAAATTTTCATCAGCTCCCTGTGGGCTCTAAGTGCAAATGATGTAGTGGCCCCACCCAGCCTGGAAGTGAGTGACCCCTCTAATGTGGCTGAGCAAGTTGGCTGGCCAAAATCTGAATTTGCTGTAGGCTATGTCCCTCCCTTTCCCCTTTATAGGGGAAGAGGATCCCTGCAACCCCCAGAGTCTACAGCCACTGCAGTCCACAGCCTTTTTAGTCTGCACAGTGCTATTTGATCTGTAGATAGGGGGATGGGCACTCACTGCTGCTTTTGCTGCTTTACTCATGGGATTTTTCAGCCAACTGAGATTCCTTTCTTTCATCTCTGTTTCTTCTGGGTGGTGTCTTGCCTTCCCATGGTGTACACATTCCCAGGGCAGCCATCTAGATAGTCTCCACCTGACCTCTAGCTATTTTTTCTTGGAGACGTGATCTCTCTGCCTCCTTAATCCTCTATCTACTCAGAAGTCCCTTCCATTGCTCTTCATCTTAGAGTAAAAGCCAAAGGCTTTCCCCTATCTGTACCCCTTCCCCATGTGGCTATGGTGGTTCTTAGTCATTTTGCAGAAAACACCTCCAGGTAGTTGTTTGCCTTCTTGTAATTCTGGTCTTCCCTTAACATTGCAGAATAACTTATTGTGTATATGTATGTGTGTGTGTATGTGTTGGGGTGGGGGGTTTGAAATGGGATGGGGTAGGAGTGGCACCATACTCTAAGAACGTGTGAGCTCACTTACCAATGAGACCCCCAGGAATTCTTCAGTATCTCCCATGGTCATACTGACAGATTATACCAAAGCCTTCTCTCATCTCTCAAATGTTTCTTCTCCAGTCCTAAAGATACCCTCTCCTTCCTTATCATCTATGACTATGGGTCTCAAACTTTAACTTGGGAAAATAATTAAAGGATCTTGTGCAAAACGTAGATTGCTAGGTTTTAACAGAATAGAGTTTTTAATGAGTGGCACCTATTGAGTGAGTCTGATGTGGGTGGTCAATAGGCCACACTCTTAGGAATACCTAGCATGTCTATAACCTTATAAATTATAACATGCATAAGGTTTTATTATTTTTAAAGTGCTCTGAAGGGTAAAACTTTTGTTAATCTTTGTAAAGGAAGATTCAGAAACAAAATGCATATACATCAACAAATAACACAATGCAAAAATGTTAAGTGTACAGAGCCCGTATACATATATATTTTTTCATGTCAGACGGGTTTTATGCCGACATCGTAACAAGGTTTGAGGGAGGCACATCTCACTCAAATGTGTGAATACCCATTCATCATGCTTATGAACCACAAAAGGATCCCATATACACATTTAATTTTATTGTCAAACATGTTTGGATGATGTCTTAGGTCAAGGATAATTTGAGTGGGTAACAATTTGATTTATGGTGATTACTGCCCATCTCACCAGAGACCTATGAGGTGTGAGAGGTGACAAGATCTTACCAGTTCCACTGTCCACAGAGGGTGTGGCCTTTTCCACCTCCATATAAACTCATAAATGCACCCGAGGTTATTTCCAATATCTATTAAGATTTTAGTAGTCTTCGTGGGCATACTCTGGACAGTATTTTAAATTCTAGTTCCAGTGTCAAGGAGTTATATAGGATGATGAATCCATCCTCTTGGAGAAAATAAATCTCTCTCACCTAACTGCCACAAGGAATCGAGTTTATAGAGATGTTATTTCAGGGTTTAAAGCTGTCTAGAATGACCACCAAGGCTTCAGAGAGAGGTTCTTCAATTTTTCAGACAAAGATGATCCCAGAAATATTGGTCTTGATGGGAGGTTTCCTTCCCAGGCCCTCCAGGCATTTAGGATACAATGTCCTCCTTTATCCTCTTGGACAAACACTAAGAGCTGTTTCCCCTGATTGTATTCTCTTTGTTTTAGAGCCTTTAGTGTTTTCTTGTGTCCCTGATAAAAAGATTTCCCTTTGACCATAAAAGAATCATTAAGGTGCTCTTACTTTTTACTGATGATGTGGTCTGTATATTTTATTAAACTGTGATCTTAACAAAGTCTTAAGTTAATTTCTTAACCCCAACCTTAGAACATTTTAACTCTGGTCCATCCTCTTCTGAATTTATATACTATTGTTGTCCAGTCCTTTTGTTCTTTTGTTTTAATCCCCATATTAGACATTACCATAATTATTATTCCTAATAGATGATGCCTTTATTTACCTACATTTACACCAGTTTCTTTGCTAACCATTTCACTATACATCTGATATCCTCCTTCTGGAATCATTTTTCTTTTTCCTGAAGTAGTCATTTGAGAAGTTCATTTAGTGACATTCTGGTGGTGGTAAACTCCTCAGTTTGTGATTATCTGTGAATATCTTTAGTTTACCTTTGTTCTTGAAAGACAGTTTTTCAGGGTACATAATTCTAGATTGATGATTATTTTTCCTTAGAACTTTTAAGACAGTTTATTGTCTTTCGGTTTCTAGTTTTGGTTTTGAGAAATCTACTGTTAGTATCTAGCTTTCTTGTATATGAACTCCCTTTTCTCTCAGGTTTTTTTTTTTTTTTTTACCAACTCTTTGGCTTTGATGTCCTGCAATTTCACAATACTGTATCTAAATGTGGATTTTTGAAAAATCATTCATGGTATATACATTGTGCTTCCTATATGTTTAGATGCATTCCACTTATGGAAAAATTTCAGGCATTTTCATTCGTATATTTCCTTACTTTGATTCTCTCATTCTTTTCATCTGGGGTCTGTGATTAAATGCATGCTAAAGATTTTGATTCTGTCTTCCATGTCTCTTAATCTCTCTTTCATTATTTTCCATCATCTTATCTCTGAATAATTTCCTTAGCTTGACCTTCCAGGCTATTCATTCTCTTCTTCAGCTGTGTCTATATACTGTCTCCACTTCCCTCCTAGAATTCAATTTGGTTCTTTTTAAAAGTTTTCTGATCATTATTATGGTCCATTATTGCTTGATCACTTTTGTGGTGTTTAAATTTCTTTAAGCATTTCATATGTATTTAATTTTTTTTCTGTTTGTGATAATTTCATCAAATTTTTATTTAATGCCTATCATGTGCCAGTTACTATTATAGATGTTGGGGGACTCAGCAGTAAATAAAACATAAAAACACCTGCTTTCATACAATTTTACATTCTAGTGGATAATTCCAATATCTGAAGTCCTTGGTAGCCTGAATTTGTTGTGGTTGTTTTTTTCTGCTTTCACTCATAATGGTGTATCTCCTTATATGTGTGCGGTCTTTGACTTGTGAGAGTATGGTTGGTTGCAAATAATTTGTGAGAATCTGAGGGGTCTGAATTAGGGATGTTTTCCTCCAGAGAAGACTTGCATTTGCTTCTTCCAGGAACCAGGGGAGTGCTACTTTTCTAGAAACAGTTTGGCACTTTTTTTGAGAATCAGCTTAAAGTAGGACTCTTGGTTCAGCTTCTTCCCCTTACCACTGCTCCAAGGCTTAATATCCCCAACAGTTGAAGCACTGATATCTGCATTTGCCCTCAGGGAAAATCTGTCTTTTGAGTTGCTTTGCTTCTCACTACCTTTGCCCTGGTGCTAGTGAATTTTGGGTGATGGATGGGACTATTACATATTTCTCATACTTAAGTTGACCCCAGAAATGCACCCAAGTCTCTTTTGAGCAGGAAGTAGTTGTTTTATAGTAAAAAGTCCCTAAGGTTGTCTAGTTTGCTATTGCTGGAAGCAACAAAAAAATGGTACTTTGAAAAATTCTGTCACAGAAAATGGGAGACTAGTTCTCATGACTTGGTTTAATGACCCCCTCTCCATCTCACCCAGAATAATAAAAACAGACTGTGTTATCATGATAGAACTCACAGAGAACCTGGGCATTACTGACAAACTTATAGGGATTGGGGTGGAGAAGCCTCTGGGGAAACTGGCTTGAAGGGTGGCATAAATAGATCTCAAGCCCTGTAAAATAGCCAAGTTTGTTCCATTTCTTAGCCAGGTGTTGAGCCAAGTGTCCAACCATGCAACACCTTGGAAACATGTCATCAGTTGCTAGGGAACTTACCCCTGGGAACATGAGTCATCCTTTAAGCTGTGCATCTTTCTGTGTGTGCAAGAGTGAGAGTGAGAATAGGCGGAGGAGGAAGGTGGAAAAGACACACTACTTATCTGATGGAGTGCTCTGGAGAAGGAAAGCAGAGGACACAGTTTTGGATCCCCCCCTCTCTTCTCCTGCTTGCACTTCTCCACACAATTCTCTTTACTTGGGCATCCCTCCCACCACTTGCCGGCACTGCATCAGACATCTCTGGAAAACTGGAAGGGCAGGCACTCTCTTCCTGGGCCCTCGGCTCCAACCCCCAATCCCTCAGATCCTGTGGGCCCAGGTGTGCGAAGGAGGCAGCGCTCCCACCCGCCCAATAAGCTGTTGAGTGCTGTGACCTCCTGCCAATGCCTGGGGGTGATGTTGCCCAGCTACAGTTGCTGGGGGAAACTCAACTTAGAATTTCTTCACTTTAGGGCGTATAAAGTCTCAATCACTGCAGTGAATTAATGTGGCTTTTCCCTGGCTGAATGTGAAACCCATATAAGTGAGTGTCAGCTCCCGGGATGATTGAAGTTTCAGTGTTCCTATTTGGAAACTGTCAATCACTGCTGCCTCCATCTCTGCTGAGTGCGCTCAGCCTACAGGGCTCAAGTGGGAGCTGTGGGGAAATAATAGAAAAACTATTAACAGCACTTTGAAAACGCCCAACAGGTGGAGGCTACATCCAGAGGGGCCTTCTGGTCTGATGGTGGAGACAGCCCCCATCCCAGGGAAGCTCCTAGTCTGATGGGGGTGACTTGGTCTCTGCTGTGGGGGGTGGGGGGGTGGGGCGGGGGAGCTATCAGGAGATGGAGGTGATGGAACCATCCCGTCCCCAGATGCACTAGTGGATAGAGGTGCTCAGGCTGGCTGGAGGCGACTGCTGGCAGGAAAACCTCTGGGATATGTTGACTGACTTTCTTTCACACAAAGTCTATAAAGCCAAGCTGAGCAGCCATTGATCCTGGGCAATCTTGACCACCCCTTCCTGCCCTACACTCAGGGCTGTTCTGAGTTTGTTGTACTCTTGTCCAGCCCTCAGCCCTTTCTCCTGACTCTCCTTTCCTCAAAGGTTTATTATGAAAACTTGTAAACACACAGAAAGATGGAAAGAATCGTAAGGACTCATATACCCTGCATCTAGATTCTACAATTGTCAACATTTTGCTATGTGTATTTTATCAAATATCTATCCATCCTTCCATCCACCTTATTTTTGGTATATATATATATATTTTTTAAAGATTTATTTATTTATTTATCCTCTCTCCCCGCCCCCCAATGGCTCCCTCTGTCTGCTGGTTGTTTGCGCTCGCTGTCTGCTCTCTGCGTCTGTTCGTTGTGTGCTCTATGTGTCTGCTTGCTGTGTCTGCTCATCTTCTTTAGGAGGCACTGGGAGCCAAACCAGGGCCCTCCCATGTGGAAGGCGAGTGCCCAACTGCCTGAGCCACTTCTACTCCCCTTGGTATATTTTAAAGTTTCAGACATCATTATAGTTCACCCCTAAACTCTTCAGCATGCATATCATCAAGTAGTGTTCAATATTTGCTTGTGATTCTCTGTGTGTGTGTGTAAATCTATATCAATGAAACGGTGAAACACACAGATCTTAAGTATAACTTTTGAGGAGATTTGACAAATGCTTACACATGTGGAACCCAAGTACCTATCAAGATATGGAACATTTCCCCCATTCATAAAGTCTGTTCACGCCCTGTTCCAGTCAATCACTAACCTCATTCCGAAAAGGCAATCACAGTTTCCTCTCTTTTTTAACAATAAATTAATTTTGCCCCTTTTAGAACTTCATGTAAATGGAATCACACAGTATGTACTCAGCATGTTTTTTGAGATTCATGCATATTGTTGCATGTATCAGGATTTTGTTCCTTTTTATCACTGAATAATAGTCACAATTTGTTATTCATTCTCCTGTTCACGGACAGTTTGTTTTGGGTCATTTCTGGTTTGGGGCGACTGTGAATAAACCTGCTTATGAATATTTTTGTACAAACCTTTTTGTGGATGTATGTTTTCACTTCTCTTGGGTAAATACCCAGATGCAGAATTGCTGGGTCATATGGAGACTACACTTAGTATACCTACCCTATTGTGAAGTGGCTGTTGCCCTTTTGTTTATTGGGTCTCTGGTGGTTTTACTATCATGTTGTAGGAGTTCCTTATATTTTTTTGATACGAGTCTTTTGATAGATGCATGTTTTGCAAATATTTTCTACTAGTCTGTGACTTGTCATTCATTTTCTTAACTGTTTTTATTAGCAGAGGTTTAAAATTTTGTGGAGTATAAATTATAATTTTTAAAAATAATTATTGCTTCCTGCCTCCTGTCTAAGAAATCTTTGTCCGCCCCCAGGCCATGAAGAAATTCGCCTTTTTTTCTAGTAGCTTGATAGTTTTTTCTTTTTTGTTCAGTTCTATGATTCACCTCAAATTAAATTTTGCATATTGTATGACATAGAGGGTCAAGGTTTGTGTTTTCCTGTATGAATAGTCAGTTACTACACTAGTTTACAAGACTTTCATTTACTCATAGGATTGTTTTGGTTCTATAAGTGACAATTTAATTACCATCTAAGTATGGGTCTATTTCTGTTCCATTAAATTATATGTCTATCTATGCTACTGTGCTGTCTTCATGTGGCTTGGTAGCTCGATAGTAAGTCTTGACATTGGGTAGTATAAGTATTCCAGCTTTCTTTTTGTTTGTCAGGATTGCTTTAGATATTCTAGGTCCTTTGCATTTTTATATAAATTTTAGAATGAGCCTTTCAATTTCTACAAATAAAGGCTGCTAGGATTATGGTTGTGATTGTGATTGTGTTGAATCTATAGATCAACGTGGGTAGAATTGAATTTTAACAATATTGAGTCTTCCAGTGTATAAGCATGGACTATCTCTCCATTTATTTACACCTTCTTTAATTTATTTCAGCATTTTTGGTAGTCTTCAGTGTACACATCTTGTACATATTTTGTTAAATTTATTCCTAAGTGTTTTATATTTTTGGCCCTATTGTAAGTGGATTAAAAATATTTTTCAATTGTTTGCTGCTGGTATGTAGAAAGATAATTGGTTTATACACATTGCCCTTTTATCTTTCTGCTTTGCTAAATTCACTTAGTTCTTGTAGTTATTTTATAGATTCTTTGGTATTTTCTAAATGAACAATCATGCCACCTGTGCATAGAGACAGGTTTAATTCTTCCTTTTTGATCAATGTGCCTTTTATTCCTTTTTCTAGCTTTACTGCCTTAGTTAGAACCTCCAATGAAATGTTGATTAGAAGTGGTGAGAGTGGACATCTTTTTTTTTTATTCCCAAACTTAGGAGGGATATGGTCAATATTTCATCATTAAACACATTCTTAGCTGTAGGTTTTACATAGATGTTCTTTATTAGATTGAGGAAATTCCTTTTTTTTTTCTTATTTTGCTGAAAGGTTTCTTTTTTTCTTTTTATCATGACTGGGTGTTGAATTTTATAAAAACAATCATATGATTTCTCTCTTTTATTCTGTTAAAATGGTAGATTATATTGATGTTTGAATGTTAATACAACCTGGAAATCCTGGGATAAACCTACTTGATCATAACATACTATTCTTTTTATATATTGCTGGATTTAATTTGTTAATATTTTGTTAAGGATTTGTGATCCATGTTCATGAGGCATATTGGTCTGCAATTTTGTCCTTTTCTTGTAATATCTTTGTCAGATTTTAGTATTGGAATTAATCTGGCACCGTAAAACAAGTTGGGAAGTGGCCGTCCACCTCTATTTTCTGAAAGGGTTTGGGTAGCATTGGCATTGTTTCTCAAATGTTTGATCAAATTCATAATGAAACCATTTATTTCTGGAGTTTTAGTTGTGAGAAGATTATTGATAACAAATTCACTTTGTTGTATAGATGTAGGACTGTTTAGATTCTCTATTTCATGTTGTCAGTTTTAGTAATTTGTAATTTTCAAGGGATGTGTCCATTTTGTTGAAATTGTCCAATGTATTGGCATAAAGTTGTTCATGAGGTTCATCCTTTTGTCTGAAGGAACTATAACGATAGTCCCTCTTTCATTTCCGGTATCAGTAAGTTGTGCTCTCTTTATTCCTAAATCAACCTAGCATGACTGAGCCTCCTTTTTTAAAACTAATGACCTTGCCTTTGACTTTTATAGAAAGGTCAAGGGTGACCTTCTCAAGCCCATCATTCCCTTTACTTTCTACCTCAAAGTGTCTGTGTCTTCTCTGTCTTCTTTCTCTCTTACCTTTTGAAAAATTGTCCTAGGTCCTTCCCAACTGAATTCTCTCCATATATTTCTGTTTCCAAACCCATGTTCTAAACTCCCATCTCCTACTTCTCCTTTAGGGTCCCAACACTCTGCTGAACCTTGCCTCTCTCCATAGTATGGCCCATACCGTGTCTATGCCAAGGTCCTGTGGAAGGTTGAATTATGTACCCCAGAAAAACATGTTCTTCATCTTAAGCCATTCCTGTGTGTGTGAAGGGTAAATAGGACCTTTAGGAGATGTTATTTTTAGTTAAGGTGTGGCCAACTGAATCAGGATGGGTCTTAATCCTACTATGGGAGGCCTCATAGAGAAGGCCACACAGAGAGACCCCTAAGGGGAAGGAGAAGCTGGAAGTCAGCAGAACCCAGAAGGGAAAGGAGAGGACATTGCAATTAGCCCCAGAAAACCCCACAGTCTTTGGGGAGAAAGCATTGCCTTGCTGACACCTCCATTTTGGACTTCTCTTAGCCTCAGAACTGTGAGCCAATAAATCCTGCTGTTTAAGCCAACCCCTTGTATGGTATTTGTCTTAGCAGTCAGGAACTTAAGACAGTCCCTTCAGTGTCAGATCTGGCTCATACTCCTGGGAATCTTGGCCACACAGAGTAACTCACATGCCTGTAACATGCCATGATTTCTCAGTCCTTGGTATTTTTCTCATGCTTTCCTCTCCACATGGAATGTATATTCCCTCACAGTCTCCTAGGAAAACACCTACTTAGTTCTCAAGTAGCTTCCTTCATGAGCCTTTTCTGTCTCCTCCCTAATGAAAGCAATCACTTCATTGTACTGCAGTCTGCTTGGACAGGTGATCTGGATAGAAGCTTCTGTTATGCTTCATTGCACGGATTTATTGATGTCTTCGCTTCCCTCACTGATACCACAAAGTCACTGAGGGGCAGGAACCAAGTCTGTTCTTTCATATTTGTAGCCTCAGTGTCTGGCACACAGTAGGTGTTCAGGATATGTTTGTCGATTGAATCTATGACATTTGCATTTTATGAAGATCAGTGTTTCCGTGTGGAATCACTCGCCTTTTCCTTCATCAATCCCTCTTCCATTCTTCTCTCAGTGACTCCCCCCCTCCACCTTCCCCAAAAGTGAGGAGCGACCGGTGGTTCTTTGCTCTTCTCCATTAGTTACCAACACCTGTTGGGGCTTCCTTCAGGCTGCCTCCTCCCCTTTTTCTTCCTTTCAGTCTCTGCTGTCTCCACTAAATTTTGAAGCAGAACTGACTCACTCATGGACCACTATCTCCAATCCAGTCTTGGCTTCTCCCCTTGCCCTCCTTTCTGATCCATTCTTCCTTCCTTTGAGAGATTAATTTCCTTAAAACATATCAGGAGAAAGCTTCCCTTGGCTCTTCACAACTCACAGGACAAGCAATAGCCACATTTATGGGTACATTCTACATGACGGGTTCTGCTTAAATATTAGCGTATAATTACTCTTTTTAGGAACATGCGCTGGTCTCTTTATAAGGATGAGGAAACTGAGGCTTAGAACGGTTAATTCCTGAGTAGGTTTACCAATTACAGAAAAATAATAACCACCACTTACTGAGCATTTAACAGGTACAAAGCACAGCACTAAGCACTTTAGAGACATTGCTTTAGAGTCACATGTCAGGGATAAGAAAATAGAGGTTCAAAGGAAGTTAGCTTGCTCAAGGCCACACAACTAGTAAGATGCAGAGCTGGGACCTGAGCCCAGGTCTGTCTGCTTCCAAAGTGCACGTTCATAACTGTCACATTCCTTTGTCTCTGCCATTATAAAGGCTAAGAATTACAAGAGCCACTTTTAGAAGTCATCAGATGCTCAACCCCCTGCTTGATGGGGAAAGCCATGCTGAGAATCCTTGACAAAGGATCCTCCTGGCCCAACTTGAATGCTCCCAGGGGTGGGTGGCTCACTCCGTCCAGGGGCAGTCCATTTGTAGTTGGACAGCGCTGATTGCTGGAGAAAAAAATAATTTTTTTTTCTAATAAGCCCAAGGACTCAGCCTCCCGCAATCCCCAGTGGGTCCCCTCCAGAGCTGCCTAGATCCCCCTCCTGCAGCACAGACCATGTGTTCCTCTGGCTTTGCCTGTGGGAAGCTTGAGTCAAACTCCCTGGGCCAGACAGGAGGCTGACCTGCCCAAGGTTGTGCAGTGGTAGCAGGGAGGGTAGGAGGGAGTTGCTGGCATCCCCCAGCCAAGATGTACAAAGGTTCTGGGTCTTTCATTTTAGTGGTTTCTCATCTGTCTGACCGAGGGATTGCCTGGAGCCACCCCTATTTAACATTCGTGTAGGTTTCAGGTTTTGCTATTGCTGGAGTAAATCACCAGGGCCTGCTGTTCCCCCACCCAATTCCCAGCCCCTCAGGACAAGTATCTCCCTGGTCTCCAAGGCAACGGGGCCATCTGTTTAGCACTGCATCCCAGGCTAGGAGAAGTTCATTCTCTCCTAACTTTGCTTAGTTATGGGTAGTGCAATGGGATGGGGAAGAAAGGAGTAGAGCGGGGCTTTGTGGGGCTTTGTGATTCCCCCAAGGCAGCCAGTCAGAGCTGCTCCACACCCTAAGAGGTCTCTGACCCAACAGCCTGGTTTTATGAGCGGAGAGGAAAAGTGGTAGTCACGCAGTGCATTAGCAGGAGAGCTCGGTCTAAAGGGAAACTGATAAACATTTGTTGAATGAATGAGTCATGGAATCAGAAGAGTTAGAGGCATGTCAAAATTCCCATCCAGTGCAGGAACATGTCCAGAAATTATAGTCTACAACAGCTGGCCATCCAAACTGGGCTTGGATACTTTGAGTGATAGGGAGATCGCTATCTTGACATCCTGACCTGGCTGGACAGCTCTCTGCTCTCTTCATGGTGATTGGAAGCCAGACTCCCTCATCAGTCCTGGCTTTGCTCTTTGGAGCCACAGAGATTCAAGCCCTATACCTTCGTTCTCTTGTTTGACTAGCTCTGAGAGGAAGTCTGACAAGGATGGTTCCCTATCCTACGGAGGTCTGGTGGGGTGAAGCACTTGACCAGAGGCCAAGGGCTAGGTTGAGAACCCAGCTGTCCTGGCCCCTGGGGGGATGTGTGTGTGTGTGTGTGTGTGTGTGTGTGTGTGTGTGTGTTTGTCTGTCTTTCATCTCCTCCCATCATTCATTCTCTGAGAGGCTGGCTCAGCCCGTTTCTCGCTCTGTGCCATCCATGGAGTAAGTTCCTGAGCAGCCCCTTCGCCCGCACTCACCCACCCATGGACCTCTGTAGAGCAAGAAAGCGCTTCCTCTGCCCAGATTCAGGACTTGAGGGTGTGTGGAGATGGTCCCTAGGCTGTGAGTCCCCGACCCAGCTATTACCTTCCAGCAACTCTGAGCATTGCCAGAGCAGCTTCCATGTCCCTGG
>PVKH010020196.1:0-14652 GCA_004027955.1 Chaetophractus vellerosus | reverse complement strand
TTATTTATTTATTTATTTTAACTGGTACATTTTTTTTGTTTTTATTTATTTATTTTTAAAAATTTATATATATCCCCCCTTTCTGCTTGTTCTTGTTGTGTTCATTTTTTTTTTTTTTTCATTCTTCTGTGTCTGCTTGTCTGCCCCCCATTGCGGGGACCCGCCGAGTCAGCTCACCACGTGGCAGCCTTGCCTGCTCATGGGCGGCCTTGCCTGCTTGCAGGCGGCTTGCCCTGCTTGTGGGTGGCTTGTCCTGCACTAGGGGGCTTGCCCTGCCTGTGGCGGCTTGCCCTGCCATGGCGGCTTGCCTTCTCAAGGCGGTCTGCCCCCTCAAGGAGGCCCCGGGAACCGAACCCAGGGCCTCCCATGTGGTAAACCGGCGCCCTACCAATTGAACTACAGCCAGCCCCTATTTTTATTTATTTATACATCTCCCCTTGTTGCTTGTGCTCGCCGTGTTCATTTGCTTGGTGTTTTTCTGTGTCTGCTTGTCTCGCCCTGCTGCGTCATCCTGTTGAGGCAGCTCACCGCGCAGCGGCTTGCCTTCACTAGGAGGCCCCAGGAACTAAACCGGGGCCTCCCATGTGGTAAACCGGAGCCCTACCATTTGAGCTACAGCCAGTTCCCTCATCTTCTTTTCTAAAGGAAATAAATTCTTGGCTGGCCATTTTTCTTTTTCAGTATCTTAAATATACCATACAACTGCCTTCTCACCTCCACAGTTTCTGATGAGAGATCAGCACTTGGTCTTATTGAGGCACGCCTGTAAGTGATACATTGCTCTTCTCTTGGTGTTCTCAGAATCCTCTGTTCATCTCTGGAATTGACATTCTAAATGGTAGATGTCTTGGAGTAGGTCTATTCAGATTTATTCTGTTCAGGGTACATTGTCCTGTTTGAATATTGATATTCATATTTTTCATAAGTGTTGGAAAATTTTTGGTCATTATTTCCTCAAATATTCTTTCTGCCCCTTTTCTGTTCTCTTCTCCTTCTAGGACAGCTATAATGTGTATGTTTGTGTGTTTCATGGTATCATTCAATTCCCTGAGACACCATTCAATTTTTCCCATTCTTTCCTCTTTCTTTTCTTGTCTTTACAAGTTCAGATGCTCTCTTTTCCAATTCACTAGTTCTGTCTCCAACCAATTAAATCTGCTGTTATATGCCTTTAATGTATTTTTAATCTCATCCATTGTGTCTTTCATTCGCATAAGCTCTGTTAGTTTTCTTTGTAGGATTTCAAATTTTTCTTTAGGCTTACACATTGTCATCTTAATAACCTTTATCTCTTTAGTCATATTTTCCTTCAACTCCCTAAATCGATTAAAGAGATTTGTGTGAACATCATTGATTACTTGTCTTAAATCCTGTGACTCATCTGGATTCTTGGTTTGTTCTTTTAGCTGGGCCACATTTGTTACTTAGTAGAGCTTGTTATTTTTATTGATATCTAGGCATCTGATTGTGTTGGTGATTTCACTCTGTTGATCAAGTTCTCTCTCTCATATAGTGGTTTTATTTTACAGTTTTTCTTTGATTTTTCATTTAAATTTTTTCTACAACTTTGAGGTTGCTCTATTTAAGTCATCAAAACAGGAAGAGGGAGCCAGTAATGGGGTGTAGACCAGCTCTATGGTGGATGGGAAAGAAACAAGAGAAACAAAGCTTGTCTTGCTTCACTTTCCCAGCTGTCCAGCAGATAACTCTCTTCGGCAAACCTTTCCACAGAGATAAGTCTTTCAATTTCAAGTGACTAGATCTTCTGAGCCAGCGATTCAAAATGGGGTTATGCTAGTTAAACTTGCATAAGAGAAACAATACTCAGTTCTCCACTGCACCCTCCCTCTTCCCAGAGAGGAATAAGTCCTTTCCCCTCTCCATTGGCCACTCAGTCACACATTTTACCGAGGCTGTTCACCTTGGGGGTGGGGGATGGATGGCATTCCCAGCAACACATGGTTTTCCTTTTGGCCTCTTCATCTCTCCATCCCCAGTCCCAGCTGATCTGGCTGATGTGTGTGGCACTCTCCTGATCTGCAGGTCCCCACAGCTTCATCAGACAACTTCTATACTTTCTTTCCTATTTTGTAAGTAAGCTGCACCCTGCCTGAGCTATTCCCACACCATATTTGAAGATGTTCCCTATTCTTTTACTTTTTTTTTTTTTTTTAGGAGGTACCAGCAATTGAACTCAGGACCTCATACATGAGAAGCAGGCCCACAACAACTGAGCTACATCTATTCCCTATTCTTTTACTTTTAATCTATCTGTGTCTTTATATTTAAAATGGAATTTTTGTAGACAGCATATAGTTGTCTTGCTTTATTGATCCATTCTGAACAGTCCCAGTCTTTTAATTGGAGTGTTTAGACCATATTCATTTAATGTAATTATCAATATGACTTGGTCTAAATCTATCATCTTGCTATCATCTTGTTATCTGTTTGCCCACCTGTTTTCTGTTCTATTTCTCCCCCTATTTTCCTGCTTCCTTTTGCATTGAGTATTTCCTTAGTGATTTCTCTAGGGTTTACAAATATACACCTTTAACTTCAGTTTCCCTTCAAATAATATACCACTTCCTGTTAATGTTAAAAACATTTCGAAAATGTACTCCCATTGCTCTCTATTGTCCTTTGCATTATTGTCCTACATTTTACTTCTACATGTTAAAAAATCCCACAGAACATTTTTATATTTGCTTTAAACAGTAAATTATCCATTAAAGAAATTTTAAAATGAGAGAAAAGTCTTTTGTATTTATCCACACCTTTACTATTTCTGATGCTTTTATTTGTGTAGATGCAAGTTTCCAGTTTTTATTTTCCCTTTTGCCTAAGGAAACTCTAACATTTCTTGTAATTCAAACATGACAGCAATCAATTATCTCAGATTTTGTTGTCTGAAGAAGGTTTTAATTAATTAATTAATTTATTTATTTATTTGCCTTTATTTTTGAGTGATATTTTCACTGGATATAGAATTTTAAGTTGACTTGTTTTTTCCTCTCAGGAAAAAATGTCATTCCACTGCCTTTCAGTTTGCAGTTTCAGGTGGGAAGTCTATTGTCCTTCTTATTTTTGTTTTTCTATATGTGATGTGTCATTTTCCTCGGGCTAAGATTTTTAGCAATTTAATATGATGTGCATTGGGGTGTGTGTTTCTTTGTAGTATTTATCCTACTTGGAGTTGGTTTCATTTTGTTGATTTGCAAGTTTACAGTTTTCATCAAATTTGGAAAAATTTTGGTCATTATTTCAATGTTTTTTTCTCCACCCCCCACCCCCTTTATTTTTCTTTCTTCTGGGACTCTAGTTCTATAAGTTAGAACACTTGCTATTATCCTACAGGTCATTAAGGCTCTGTTTTGTTGTTTTGTGTTTTTTTTTTTACCCCTAATCTCCAATCTTCTTTCTGTGTGTGTGTGTGTGTGTGTGTTTTAGGTACTGGGGCCAGGGATTGAAACCAGGACCTCGTATGTGGGAAGCCAGTGCTCAACCACTGAACTACACTTGATTCCCCAAGTTGGCTTTTTTGTTTGTTTGTTTGGTTTTTAGAAGGTACCAGGGATCGAACCTGGGACCTCATATATGGGAAGCATCAACTACTTGAGCTACATCCACTCCCCTGTACTTCATTTTTAATAATTTTGTTTGCTCTATCTTAAAGTTCAGTGTGCTTTTCTTCTCCAGTCTAATCTGATGTATCCAGTGAATTTTTCATTTCAGATAGTGTATTTTTTATCTCTAGAAATTCCATTCTTAAAAAATAGTTCTATTTCTCTAATTATATTCCTGTTTTCTTTTAAATATTTACAAAAGCTATTTTAATGCCCTCGTATGTTAATTCTACCACCTCCATCATTTCTGGGTTAGTTTTTTTTTAGACATTTATTTTTTTTATTTTTATTTTTTTTGGTTACATATCCCCCCCGCTTTCTGCTTGCTCTTGCTGTGTGTCCATTCTTCTGTGTTTTTCTATGTCTGCTTCTTGTCTCCCCCCGTCTTTTTGCGGCGATGGGCCGAGTCAGCCCTCCGTGGAGGCGTCTCGCTCCATTCGTGGGTGGCTCCATTCCGTTTTCACGGGTGGCTCCGCTCCATGTTTTGCGGGCAGCAGTGCTCCGTGTTTTGCAGACTGCCCGGCTTCCGCGCTTCGCAGGCGGCAGCTCCGTATTTCACGGGTGACTTTGCCATGCCCGTGGTGGCTCTGCCCTGCCCGTGGCAGCTTTTTGCCTTGCCCATGGTGGCTTTGTCCCAACCACGGCGGCTTGCCTTTCTCAAGGCCGTCTGCCCACTCAGAGAGGTCCCCGGGAACTGAACCCGGGGCCTCCCATGTGGTACACCGGCGCTCTCATCCACTGAGCTATCTAGCCAACCCTGGGTTAGTTTTTATTGGCTGATTTTTGTCTCTAGTTTTATTTTCCTTCTTCAAGACTAGTAATTTGAAGGCTACGTTGGGCTTTATGAGTGCTGTACTTTCTTTTGGCAGACAACTATTTGTGGATCACCTTGATCCCTTCTAGACCTGTTTTTAAACTTTGCTAGGGTAGGTCTAGGTCAGGGCTTCTTAACCGGGGATCCATGAACTTGAATTGAAATTCAAAAAAACATTCTTGTGGGGACATGTTGGTGTGGGTGTGATATATATTTATTAAATAATACACAGTAATACACTTAGTAAGCAGTCCGTGGTTTTCACCTTACTAGTAAAGAGATCTGTGGAACAAAAAAGGTTAAGATCCTCTGGTCTAGAGTAACCCTCTCTTCAGGGACAATTCAGTCTTATTACTAAAGCGTGACTCCTGAGGTCTTCAATTAATGCCCTGGGTGACCACACAGGATTGTCTACTCTGGCTGGTCAGAACACGTATGTCTCCCCATCCTGTATGAGATCTGGGAATTGTTCTTCCAACTCGCCATCCTTTTTTTTTTTCCTACTGGGAGGTCCTGGGGATTGAACCCAGGTCCCTCCATATGGGAGACGGATGCCCAACCATTTGAGCCACATCCGCCCCCGCCCCCCGTTGTTTGCACTTGCTGTCTGCTGTGTCCATTTGTCATGTGCTCTCTGTTTGCTCGTCTGTGTTGTTTGTCGTGTGCTCTCTGTGTCTGCTTGTCTTCTCTTTAGGAGGCACTGGGAACCAAACCTGGGACCTCCCATGTGGTCCACACCATGGGAGGTGGCTCCTCTGCTCCCTGCTTTGTTGTCTTTCCTCTTTGTGCCTCTTGGTTGCATCATCTTGTTGCATCAGCTCGCCACACCTGCCCCTCATGCCAGCTCACTGTCTTGCTCATCTGCTCCAGGAGGCACCAGAAACTGAAACTGGGACCTCCCATGTGGTAGGCCAGAGCTCAATCGCTTGACCCACATCTGCTTCCCTCTCCAGTTATTCTTTACCCAGTCTGGTACTCAGCATAAATGTCAGGAATCCATATGCAGACTTCTGGAGTTCTTTTTCTGTGTAGCTCCCTCCTTTCAAGAACTCTGCCCCACAACTTCCAGGTGCCTTAGCTTTCCCCAAACTCTAATGTCTGTATTTTTAATTCTGCTAGGCAGCTGGGCTGTTTTGATTCCTACTCCTTGTGCTGGACAGAGAAATGCATCCAGGCAGAATGCTGGGGTGTTTGTAGGACTCACCTCTTTTGTTTCCCCTCTCAGGGTTCACAATTCTTTGCTGCCTGGTGTTCAGTATCTTAAAAGTCCCTTTGCTCATTTTGTCCAATTTTCCAGTTACATCTGGTTGTTACTCTACTTTGGCTAGAAGTGGAAGTTCTAGGGAGTTTTTAAAAAAACTCAAGATTTTACCAAATCTCAACCTAAACTGACTGAATCGGATGCTCTCAAGGTGTTGACAAACTATAGCCATCAGGCCAAATAAAGCCTACCGTCTATTTTTATATGGCTGGCAAGCTAAAAACAGGTGTTACATCTTTAAACAGTTGTGAAAAAGATACAAAGAATGTGCAGTGGAGACCATGTGTGGCCTGCAAAGCCTAAAATATTTACTATTGGCCCTTTACAAAAACTGTTTGTTGACCCCTGATCTAAACGAAGGGTCTGAGAACCTGAGTTTTTAAAAGCTTCCAAAGTGACAGTATTGTAGCCATCCCAATACTACTTGGTGGACCAGTATTTAGAATCCATTAGCATAGTAGGAAAAAAACGTGATCTTTGGAGACAAACATACCTGGTTTTAATACTTGGTTACCTATACTACCCATTTAATGGATTAATACCATGTAACACAATCTCTGTCTTCCATTTCACTTTATCTTCTGTGGCTCCTCTCTTCTGAGGTTAATCATTCCTTTAGTACACTTGAACATCTCTTCAACTGGCACTGCAGTCTTTTACTTTCAATTCCCTAATTATAATAATTTTCTTTACCCTATCCTTCCTCTACTTACATACATATACACACAGATTGCCTCTATTAACAAAAAAAGCCGATCTTCCCAACTTATTATTCCTTACTACCACTCTTTCAAGTTTTCAATGAATTCTGTCTTCCCTGACTATAATTTAAATTGCCCCTAGTTTCTACCTGCATATCTGGCTTTTGTCTTCATATTATCCTACTGAAAAGACCCCCTGTACTCCAAATCCAAAGCTATTTTAAAAGTCCTCATCTTCCTGTCTCACTGAAAAACTCTACTTGGCTTTTGGGGACATTGCATTCTCTAGCTTTCCAATCCAGTTTACACAAAGCAGTGTGTTTAATCCTCCTAATACAAAGATTTGACAGGTTTTGCCTCAAAAATCTTTAAAAGCTATCTGCAGCCTATGAAACTAAGTTTAAACTCTGTACACCTTGATGTTCAATGCACTGCAAGACTAGCACCATTCTAACTTTTCTGGCCTTTATCTCATTGCTGTCCCAAATAACCCCTTTTACTTCAGCCATGTTCTTCAAACATTCCCAGTGTTTACTAACTCTTTATTATTCCAATCTGATTTCCCTGTTTTGAAATTTTAGCTTATTTGAAGCCCAGCTAAAATGCTACCTCCTTCATGAAGCCTTATAACTGTGGATAAAGGATAAAAAAAACTTTCTCTGCTATGGATAAATTTGACCTTGGATTAACTTTCTAGCTCTGCTCCTAATGAAACATAATGGTGGAACTTACTAGGCAAGATTGCTTGTGGTAAAAATGATCCCTAGGTTGGGAAGTTATACGTAGACAGGTAGAAACTATAAATACCTGGTGGGAAGCCACAGCCTTGTGCTTCTCTGCTGTAATGACTCTTGTAACTGGGTCATGTCTCTTGCAGGGATCTGGAAGGTATGCCTATGCAGTTATTAAGAGACAGTGACTCCTGTTGGACATGAGGCTTCTAAGCAAGGGTAGCTCTTGCACTTACCTAAGTCTTGTCACTTGCACCTGATCTGTCATGCTTGTGGGCAGAAAATAATTACTGGATGGCTGTGTGAGCTGTTGCAAGGACTACTCCCACCAGAGAAACACTTGATGCTGGGTTGGTAAGCTGTTTTCTGTCCTGTATGTTTTTGAGTATGCTGGTACCAGTATGACCTATTCAGATCTTATGAATTCAAAAATTTGAGTCTAAAACAGGTCCTTTGACAGACATCATATTATCATTATTTAGAAGTTCCAGCTACTCATTTTGAAGGGCCAGGAATAGGGTAAGATCTCTGGCCCCCTCCCCCCTCAAGAATTTGAGGTTAAGACCCTGCCTATCATTTACGAAGTCTCTGTGATATTGTTGTGTGATTTGGGCAAATCTCTTAGATAAAATCTAAATGTTTTTCTCCATTAATCCTGATTTTCATTATGGAGGGAGAGAGGGAAGGAGGGAAGGAAGAAGGGCCATCCTGATGTTCTTTTCCCTTGCTGAAAGTAAAACAGGTCACCACCAACTCCACTCCAAAAATAGGAGTAAGATACATAACTTGCTTGGGCATTTAGTGAGTTGCTGGAAATATTTTAAGCCAGAGAACTGGTAGTGAAGTGAGATAGCTGAAATCTCTTTTGTACTCCTGGGACCTGTTAGATCAAAAACTAAATAAGAGAAAACAGCCATTGTCAAAAAATGTTTTTAAAATTCTCAAGTATATAAAATAAGGTGAATTATTTGCCTGGTAGGTTTCACCTTTAGGTAACAGTATAAAATATCACTTTATAAGTAGAAGTCAAACTTGTTTTACTTGTGGTTGGTTCAAAGCCACACAATCAATACTCCAACTTTCTAACAATATAGGGATAGTGATTGTGGCTGGGCCAAATCACCAAAAGAATTTCATCACAGACTTTACCTTAAACTCTGCTCTTCTGTGTAGGACCTAGTTAAAAGTGCATTTCCCCCTATTTATTCCAGTCCTATTCTTCCTCAAACCTTAAATATGATTGAAAATATTGCCCCCACCCTTTTTTTTGCTCTCATCACTGAACATCAAGGGCCCAGACTTATTTTCTCATATTCCTTAGAAAATCCTATCTTCCTCTGTAAGCCCAAGAGCGGAAACTGCACTCACTGTACTGGAGAATCAAGGGATCCCATTCTCTCCAGATCTGCTCTTAAGAGTATTTTTCAAAAAATGAAATCAAGATCATACCTGTAGATAAGTTAAACTACATTAGCAAGGCAGGCCAAGTGAAAAATTACTTACTTTGGGATCTTTTTTTCTGTGAGAACATTTTAGATTAAAATTTGGCTGATTCACAGTGACACATTAACTACAGTTATACGCCCCTTTTAACAATCCTTTGGTACAGTGATAACATTTCCTTAATAATTATTCTATAGAAAAATTAAGCATGTATAAATACTAATTCAGAATTTGGTTCTGCATAAAACTGCTAGAGATAAAAAAGCCAAGGCCCTAGTATAGAAGTGAGAGCGGGAACAGGCGGGACACTTAGACCAGTCACGAAGCCTCCCCAAAACCTGCCAATTTTATGGTGTGTAAAGATATTGGCTATTGGTGAAATGCCATAATAGGAGAATCCAAGAATGTCCATGTACTTGATAACTGGAATATGATATGGTAGGTGATCAAGTCACTATGTGACTACTCTCTACTTTAAATACAAGATTCTTTTGTCCCTTCCTGTGGTCTTTCTCCCACCCTTACAGCTTCCATACTTGAGTAGATACTTCGCATTCAACTGAAGGCTCTGAGAAGGATCCAAGGACCCTCCCAGAAATTGTACTTGATTACTGCTAAGGAATCAACCTGGTTGCTGATGCGGAAAGCTGTATCACCAGAAAACCTTTTGTAATATTTGTGTCAGCAGTAGGTATAAACCTTGGCACTACAGCTGAGTTTACTTAGAAGGCTAGGAAAATGAGATAAAAGCTTGTTAGCTACACAGAAACCATAGCAAAATGTATTCAGCACATATAAATTTTCTTAAAATATTTTTTTGTGCAGCAGCCTACTGGTTTTGAAGCTGATAATGCTGCAAGAAAATTCAATGTTCAGAGATTTAAAAAAAAATCACTCAGGGAAAAATATAACTAAAGAGCATTTATTTATTTCTCACTAAGACTTTATCTTGAGGACATAACTAAACTTTGTTACCACCCCCCACCCCATCTTGCAGAAAGGTTAGTACAGTGAATGTTATAAAGCAGATACAAACAGCTCGAAGGATTGGAACCAACATTAACCGACAAAGAACTTTCATCTAAATCATCGTAAAAATGTTTAAGTAAAAAAAAGGGGGGAGGAATGGGGCAACAGGGGTTTCAGATTGAACAAGATCTTCACATTTCATCTAATACATTCAATCCTGGCTAGAGTGTAACAAAATGGAAACAGGACTACTATAGTACAAAATTTCCACTACAGCACGCTGTACACACCTGTGTTCCAAGCCCACCCCCATCCCCCTAATGCTTCCAACACAACTATTTCCCAGCCTGTTGGGCCTGCCGACGAAGAAGCACATAGATCTTCTCCTTAATCCAGTCTTTGTTGTAAGGTTGGTATGTCTGGGTATCAGCTCGGTAACTGAGGAACAGAAAGGTAATACAAGGTTACAGTGGTCAATTACTGCCATGATTTTAAAGCCCCAAATTATAATTGCCCAAAGATGGCACAGACGCACACATGTTCATAAATGAACTTAACGAAGTTAAAAAAGTCTACTTACTACATAGCCTTGAACTTTAAGTGACATGAACTTTAGATCATCTAGTACAATCTTACAGTGGAAGAAACTTAAGACCTGGAGATGTTCAGTTAAATGTGCAGTATGTTACATATCTACTTCAGGACAGTGGTCAGAAACCTTTCTCCTATGTGGTTACCATTTTTATGATCCCTTTAAGTGAGTAAACAAACAAACAAAAAAAACCCAAAAACTCCAAGGGGTACTCCAAAGATTTTTAAAGCCCAAGGAATATCACTCAACAGCCAATCACTCAAGGTATCTTTGGAGGACTCAACAAACAGGGAGAAACACTCCAGCTGACCTAAAATCCCAAACTAGCTAGTTAAGCAATACATTAATTTTTGGAGCCAAAAATTAAAGCTACAGTATAAAAAGGCAGAGAATAAGTAACCAGAAATTTCACAAATACAAATAACAACCACAGTGTTTTCAAAGTCACACGTATCATCTGGTGGGAAAAACTGTACAACATCCAAGGAGACCAAAGATGCAGTTCTTTATGGGTCCACAGAGTTCATGTACAAAGACACCTTAAGGATATGCCTAGATAAACAAAATACTTGATTTAAAAAAAAAAAAAAAGATTTTTATTTATTTATATATCCCCCCTTTGCTGCTTGTGCTTGCTGTGTTCATTTGCTTTGTGTTTTTCTGTGTCTGCTTGTTTCCTCCTGCTGCGGCATCCCGCCGAGTCAGCTCACCATGAGGCAGCTTGCCTGCTCGTGGTGGCTTGCCTTCTCCAGGACCCAGGAACCAAACCCGGGGCCTCCCATGTGGTAAACCAGAGCCCTACCAATTGAGCCACAGCTGGTTCCCCCAAAATACTTGATTTATCAATTATTGTCTGGTTTTAGCCAAAAGTTTCATTTTTAACTTCTCAGCCAAGAAAAATATACCACCTATTAAGAAGCTGCCAAGTGCCAGGAATTGTTTTAACTGCTTATCTCAATCAACTCACTGAATCCTATTTTTTTAAAAAATAAATCTTTTGTTGTTGTGGTTTTTTAAAGATTTATTTTTTATTTATTACATATCCACCCCTTTCTGCTTGGTTCATGCTGGGTTCATTTTTGCATTCTTCTGTGTCTGCTTGTTTCCCCCCGCTGCGGCGACCCGCTGAGTCAGCTCACCGTGCAGCGGCCTGCCCTGCTCGCGGCGGCTTGCCTTCTCAAGGCGGTCTGCCTGCTCGAGGAGGCCCCGGGAACCGAACCCAGGGCCTCCTATGTGGTAAACCGGCGTCCTACCAATTGGACTACAGCCGACCCCTGAATCCTAGTTATATTCTTGTGAGTAGGTACAATTAATTATCCCTGCTTTATAAATGATGAAATCAAGGCTCAAAGAAATGAAGCAACTTAATAACTAAGTGACTTTGTGCAACTAGTAGAGCTTAAACATTTCTGACTCCAGAATCCTCACTGTTAACCACGGAGGTGTAAACCTAAGCTCCAATTTTTGGCAAGAGAAACAAACCCTAAAGTAGAAATACTTCATACAGTTAACATATTCTCCTCTAATGGTTAAGGCCAGAATATGTTTTTTAAAAAATGCATAAGCCTTCCATTTTATCAACTGTTTAAGCAGGAAAAAAAAGGAAACACTTGTCTTTTTACTAATGTTCTTTTGTTATGTTGAACAATATTCTAAATAGTTAAGTGCTCTGTTCACACTTCCTAATAAGTACTACCGTAGTCTACTTCAAGGTGTGGCAGAATAGACTATGATATGTATACTAACACTGGAAGAGAACTAAAAAAGAAAAACTTTCAGAACTGTAATATCTGGTAGAAAAGCCTAATAATTTAGACCAATTCCCCAAATACCATCACTTTGGCTTGTGAAAATTTAGGAATCTATCAACTTGTACGCTATATTCCAAGTCATGAAATAGTAATAATGCCTTCTTTATTGAAAGCTGTGTGTAGATGGCTGTTAACTGGCAACTGAAAACAAGACAATTAAATGATAAGCACATTAATAAAATCCCTAGCTGTTGGCATAGATGAATCTTTTAGCCTATTATGGATGATGAATGCAAGTTTATACATGAACAGAAGCTGTGGGTGTGAGTAGTGAAATTATCAGTATCACTGATATCAAGTTATCTTCCTGATTAGGTAAGGTAGGAATATTATAACTGAGAATAAAAAGGTCCTTTTGTTTCTAATTCTAAGCAAGCAAGGAAAGCCTGTATATTCAAAAGGCTTTTAAAAAAAATCTTATCAAAAAAAGTATGGATAAGAAAATAGTGAAAAAATTCACCCTCTGACTTTAAATATATGAAATACAAATTCCCTATGCCAAAATTTTACTATTAACACATGGTCAGTTTGCCCTGGGTTTAATCTTGCCACTAAGTAGAATCTTATTTATTCCATTTCCTCCAATATTGATTTTTTTTTTAAAAAAATCAATTAAAAAATGTTCATAACTAACATGTAAATTTAACAAAAGAGGCAATGAGTACACAACTTACAAACCAAAAATGGACTCAATCCCTGGTCTGAGGACTAACAGCCTGAGTCACAATCCTTGATTAGGGAGAGAAGCAGGATGTGCTTACTGTCACAGGGAGTGCCATGGCAGTCAGTGACCCTTGAAACAAATGCCTTATTTTTCCTGAATATTCACATAACCAAAGTCATGTGGGCAAAATGGTTTTAAATCCTAAATTCAATTTTCAAAGTTTTCAGAGGCAAAAAATTTTTCAACATTAGAGACAGAAAATTTATAGGTACAACTAATGACTTTTCAGAACAACTAAAAACTATACACTAGCATCTCTTCTATACTACCTGAAATAATGTCACTAGCAAGAATTATCTTGGGAATAATTAAGGAAATCTTTGTTCTATATTTTGCTTGACTAATATGAACATAAGAAATCATTTTAGCGTGCTAAATGTGGATCTTGGTTTACATAAAGTTAGAGAAGTTATGTTCTGTCATTATGACATACATGTAATATGTTTGTTTATAACTACTGTTTTACTTTGTGCAATTTTCACACTGTTAAAGAACCAAACACACCACCTTTTTTTATCTCACTTGTGGAATTTGAGATTCATACCAATCTATGTGTGGCAAATTTTTAAAGAATCCACATACCATAATTAAAAAATAAAACCCAGTCCTGACCTTGTCAATCTAGTTAAAATTGAGTTCCTGCTCTATACCTAAAACTACTGTGCTAAGCAAGCACTTGATCTTCAAAAGTAATTCTCAAAGGTAGTTATTACCTAAATTTTATAAATGATGAAACTGAGCTTATCAATATTAAGTTACCTGCCCCAGGGAGTTAGTAAATGGTAGGGCCAGGATTCAAACTCAGCTATGTCTAATTCTAAAACCCCAGCTAGCTCTTAAACATTCTCTCCCAAGGTGAGTAAAACATGATTTTAAGTAAATTTCCATCCATTGGGAAGAAGTACCACATCCCAAAGCATCAGGATTAGACACCTGATGTCTTAGTGGATTGTTATAAAATCACAAAAACAATGATTAATTTTCAAAAATAAAATCCACAATTCATTTAAAGAATGAAGTGAGGGGGCCGGCTGTAGCCCAGTTGGTAGGGCGCTGGTTTACCACATGGGAGGCCCCGGGTTCTGTCCCCAGGCCTCCTCGAACGGGCAGACCGCCTCGAGAAGGCAAGCCCCCGCGAGCAGGCAGGCCACTGCGCTGGTGAGCTAACTCAGCAGGTTGCCCCAGCAGGGGGAGACAAGCAGACACGGCGGAGCACAGAGAAAAATGAATACAGCAAAAACAAGCAGAAGAGGGGGGGATGTATAATTTAAAAAAAAAAAAAAAAAAGAATGAAGTGAGGATATGACATGAATTGCTACACATCGCCTCTGTTAAAATTTTAAGTTCCAACTGAAACATCTAGTTGGTTTTTTTAAGTTCAGGTGTAAAGATTTCCCAAAACAAATATACCTAGGACAAAAAAAGAAAAAGGAAAAACAAAACAAAACAAAACAAACCTGGCATTTCATCATATAAATAACTTCACGATTTCTGAAAATATAAGTTCCTGCAAAATTTAGCATGAACTAAGTCATATTAGATTCTTTCAATTTTGTTTAGACCATCCTATCAATTTAGAATATAGCCCTGTAATGTTTAATCAAAAGGGAAAACAAAAATTACCAATAACTTAAAAGCTATGCTTAAATCATATTATGACTGACATGCCAATATCAACCAATATTTACTCAGCACCAACTATGTGCCATGTACTATTCCAGGCACTGGGGATGCAGCAGTGAACAAAATCAAAGTTCCCTGTCCTCAAGAGTTAAAGTAGAGAAAGTAATTATATGTATTGGTGATTTCATACCCAGCAGATGATCCTGCCAACATCAAGGCCTCTCAGTTTCTTGAACTCCTCTCCTCCAATAATCTCTCTTGTCTCCTATTCTTCCTTGACCACAACCCTAGACTCTGTCATTACCAGTAACCACAATCTCCCAATTTCAAGCATGCCATTTTCTGATTATTACTTCCTAC
>PVKH010020195.1:0-15079 GCA_004027955.1 Chaetophractus vellerosus | reverse complement strand
TACTGGCGTGGCCCAATCAAAGCCTTAATCATTATTTAATCAAGTAAACCTCTAAATCCAATACAATCTCATATGCCCAGAGGAACAGACCAGTTCACAAACATAATCCAATATTTATTTTTAGAATTCATAAATAATGCCAAACTGATACCCTGGGCCAGAGAGCTACTTAACTATGTTTCTCTCTATTCCTTGTTGACTGTGGGGTGGAGAAGCTGTCATAAACAGTCTACAATAAATTATAAATTTATTTTTTCAATCCAACAAAGCACAAAGTCAGGCTGCCACCTCCCTAGGATAAAGCAGCTGTCTCTTTTAGCGTGCTATGTATCTTGGAGAACCCAGTGTCTGTCTCCTGCTAGGAAATGATTTACATTCTCTCCATCTGCTAGGAACCTAATTATAATGGGAATCAAAATGAAAACATTTCCGGAATTCTTTAAACACCCATAACTTTGCTACGCTTTGTCCTACTATAATACTTTCTCCATAATTCCTCTCAGCTCAGTGAGCATCTTGTTTTGTTTTGTTTTGTTTTTAAATAAATGGAAGCAAAGATGATTGCCCTGAAAACACACTAATCACAGTGTTTCTAATTCTATTATTTTTAAATGTTTTGTTGAGCACTCTTTGCAGCTGCTACTCAAGTCAACAATAAAAAATACTCTTTTGATACTATCTTAAAATCAGATTTTTACAATGTTTTTACTGTGTGTAGTGTATTGGAAAGAGAAGAGAGAGGGGTTTAAAGCTGATTCTCAAGTTTTCTGCAAAGAAAAATTATCCTTCTGGTGGGCATTAATCTCTTACCATTTTTCCTGGGATTTTAGGGGGAAATACAGGGAATTCAGCAAGTGATACTAGAGAAAAGGCTTTTAAATAAGTGAGCAGTGCCATATTTTTAGGAAGGTAAGCATTACTGGGATTCAAACACAACACTTAAGAGTTAGCCCTTGAGTTAAGTTCTTTCTGGCTACGAAGTCCAAGAACTTGCATTATAATGTTATGACTTAAAGTTCAGTTTTAGAGAACAAAATCTTCCAGCTCCTTTTAACTACAGAGCCCCCTATTATAGTTATTTGCATTGAATGGGGATGGTGCAAAATTTCTACAAAAATTTACTGGATTTTTCTTTTGGATTAGAGAGCTCATTTGAGGGCTAATCCAAACAAGAATGCAGAGTCGGGACAGAGCAGCAGATGGTGGAAAGCACTGAAAGCCAGGCAGGGGGCTACATTTAACGTGGCAGGCAACAGAGGCCATTATGGTTCCCTGAGCAAAGGAGTCATGTGATAAAAGCAGAGTTCCTAGGAGATCTGGTCACATCAGTGTCCCCTGCTCATGATTAAAGATAAATGAAAAACCATAATGCTAGACCCCGAAGAATACCAAACAAATGGTCTTGGCTTTTCTCTCCAGCTTCAAGCTCCAACCCCCTTGGATAGCTCTGTGTAGTAGAGATTGAAGGTAGGAAGACTATGAGTAAGTTACTACAGTTAGCTCCAATAAGGAGAGAGAAGTGAACCGTTAACGGAAACAGGGAAATGACAGAGCAATGAAATTAGAAGGCGATGGTGATGATCAGTTTTCAATTGGTAAAGTTGCCAGGAAAGCAAAGCCCAGATAAATATGCAGCAATTAGGGGGATAATGTCTGGGATGGATGATAATGAGATAAATACAGAGATGTAGTTTTTGGAGTTCTTCACACAGAAATGGCACATGGGCATTTGGGAGCAGTTGAGATATTAAAGAGTTTGCTAAGCAGAGAAAGCACAGAAGGCTGAGGTATGAAGCAAAGGATACTCATGGTTTATAAAATGGAAGAAGGTTCAGGAGAAATAGGGAAAGGGCCAGATGAGGCAACAAAAAGAAAGGGTGGTACTTGTACATACATATTATTTCTTTTATGTGATGTTGAATTTGGTACAGGTGAAAAGGAACTTTTCCCTCAGGAGGGAAACAGAGGAGATTCGAAGGAAAACTTTCTGTACAGGAAGAGAATGGGAAAGAGGTTCCTTAAAATGGAACCATGCTGTCTTGCAGGTTTGTGAGCATTTGGGCTTCACCCAAAGGCTTACTTAGTGACCATTAGCTCAATGCTTCTCTCAGGGTTCCCCCTGGATAACAACCTCCCTGTAGAAACCACTAATGCTACCTTTGACTGTTACCCAGTTCATAACAGTTTTTAAGAAAATTTCTTCAAGTCCACTGGCGTTTTATTAGAGAATTGTTTTGGTCAGGAACACAGAAACCACTCAAGATGTTTCAACCAGGGAGAAATTTAATCAAGGGGTTTATGCACTTACAAAACCTTTGGAGGCACTAGGGGAGCCAAGGTCAGAGAATGTCACTAATAATATTAGGCAATCAGCAAGTTCAGGAATTTCAGGAAGCTGTGACAGCATGGAAGCAGATGATTTTCAGGAGAATGTCTACAAGTCCCTGAGACCTCCCATGAACTATCTTCCAAAGCCTTAGGGTCTGCCTGCTGATGTTAGAGGAGTAGTGTTGGCTTTTGCTTCTCCTCTACCTTCCAAATCCAGCATGAGTGCCTCTCATTGGCAGAATCAACATGTGAATCCTGCTGGTGACAGGGGCTGTGAAACATAGTTTTTAGGCTTCTAGCCCCTGCCACATAAGGGAGAACTGAGAATAGCAAAGCCAGGTTTGGGTACTAACACACTTCCCCCATCTTGCACAGGAATAAAGTTAATGAAATGCATCAGTGTGAAACATATATAGGCCTTCTCTGAGTCCTTTTCTCTACTTCCTGAGATGGCAATGTCCACTGCCTTTCTTTGATTCAGTATTAAGTTCTTTGAGGCTGAGATACATGGTATGGGGGAATGTTTGATATTGTCCTTATACCCCTTAAATCTGGTGCTCCTCTCTTCAAGTATGCAACAACCCAAAATCCATCACTCCATGCTCAGGATCTGTGAGAATTTCTATAGAGAAACTTAGGAAGCAATGCATGCAAAGAAAGGTGCAAATCAGAGCTCAGGAACAACTGGGCAAATCAAAGTTTCTCAAAAGTGAATAGACAGAATTTTAATCATGGCCTTTGGTCTTATAACACACACTGGCTTCATCACCAGACACACATCAGAGACCAAACATTCAGACTTGATAGGTGCCACCTTTTAGTTTTAGTAAGTGAGGAAATTATATTTATAGCAAGAGGTAAAGGAGCAAATTAATAAGATGAGATAAAGAGGGAAAAACCCAAGGGTGAGGATTATTAGACTAAGCATATGTGGTCATTGCCAAGGGCCTCAGCCAGATTTAAATAGGAAAGAGAGACTTTACTACATGTAAGAAACGGATGACTTTCTACTTCGCATTATTTTACAGCCACATGCGTGCCCAAGCACAGCCCAGTCAGGTGGCAAGAACTGGCTTATGATTCCCTTTTCCCTTATTTAGTAAAAATTGCTTTTGTCAATTATCTGTGAGTACCTTGAGAGTAGGGACCGAACCTAATTTCTTATTGATTATCTAGTGCCTAGTATAGCATCTGGCCATTAGCTGCACCATATACATAAGCATGGAATGGATGAACTGAATGAATGAGAAGTTGGCAAACTAGACTACTCTGCAGCGGCCTAGTATGCTTGTTTCCCTCTCTGGGGTGTGCATCTGTGCATGGGATTTTGCAGTAAGTATTGATCTTTTTGCTTGACACATTAGCAATATTTTGTGGATTTTCTTCATGAATTTGTGGTATGGTGATAAGGTCTGGTCAGTCAGTTCCTTAGCATAATTCTCACTGAAGTGAGATGATATCATCTTACCCCAGGTTTTAGAAAGGAGGATGGACTGTAGGAATTTTTCAAAGGAGAAATATTTTCTAATGGACAGAAACGATTAATCTTTGAATGGTATTCCTTCTAATTGCGTGTGTCACCAAGTGAAATCTGCGCCTTTGCGGTGTGGTTTTGGAATGGAAACGCTATCAATTGGAAGTGACATTACTTACTTTCGTGCTGCTTGGCGTATGCTGGGACATTCTTTCTACAATTCCACCAAAGCCGCTTAGGCATTATCTCTGCTGCGGCCATCGTCATCATAGTTATTGCGATTGAGCCTCTCCTGTGCTCCACTCATCTCAGCTGGGCTCCGCCCACCACTGCCCTCTTCTCTCCCCCACCTCCCCTGCAGGAAGTCCCGTTCTCCCGCGTGTGGTGCAGTAACCGGCAGCCTCTGCACTGTGCCTTCTCCCTGGAGCGCTACACGCCCACCACCACCCAGCTGTCTTGCAAAATCTGCATCCGGCAGCTCAAAGGCCATGAACAGATCCTCCAAGTGCAGACTTCAATCCTAGAGGTGAGTCCTTGGTCTGCAGGTCATCTGACCCCGTTTCTAGATGACAATGAGAACCGCAACACTATACCTATCTCAGCCATGCCATACCAGTTCCAGAAGAGCTGCAAAAGGCATTAACTCCTTTAATCCTCATTACTGGTAAGGAAAACTAAAGGCTGCTTCTGAGCCTAAGTGAGCATTGAGCTGAGCAGCAAGACAATCCATCAGAGCACTGAGGCTCGTGGATGGACCTTCGGAGAAGCAGTTGGTATAGGCCTTTTTCTACATAAAGCCACAAATAGCCTCATAGCCCACAGTAGGCTTGGCATGTCAGCTGAGATTCATTATTGGCTGGTTTCAGATGGTACAGTTGAGACACGTACCATAAAGAGGCACAAGGTTACCACCGGTCTGTTTTTCTGCTGGTTCTGACAAGTTTTCCAAGAGGCAGCTGCCCCATTATTTGTTGTGTGGTCATCAGGCCCGTGGCACCTTGCTGTCTTATTATTTCTCATACCCTCCAAGCTCAGGGTTCTGCACATCGACATTTCCATTAAAGCTGGGTTCATCGATACAATAATATAAGATGGACAGGGTAAATATTAATCTCATTCTACAAAGTAAAGAGATGGAAGTGCTGGGATGTGAAGGACCTTGTCCAAGACCACATGGGAGGGCACAGTTAAAATGAAAGCCAAAGGAGAATATACTTGGGAACTTTTGCCAAAAGCCGAATCTCTGCCATGGCTTTGATTATCCCTAAGCCACTGAATGACTTCATGACTTTGGACTTGAGTTTATAGAGTAGACAAGGGCAATCCCTTCTCAATGGTTCCTTGGGGTAGAAGGAGAGAGTAGCCAAGGGGTAGAATCAGTGAAGGGGTGTGATGCATTTACTTAGCGATTTTGAGATAATCCCTGGCTAATGTAAGAAAACATGCGTGTTTTATTGCACATCTGTAGAATAAATAAATGGATAGATGGATAGATATTTCCTATTAAGCTAAGCTTGGTAGAAGGTTTAACACATTTATATATACATACAACTCAGTTTTAGTTTGTGTTTTTAAATTTATAGACTTGTAGCATTATCACCTCTCACTTTTCTCATTTCAATTCATTGTTTATGCGAAATGGGTATTGCTAATTCCCCAAATAGTTTCTCTGAAGAGTGGATGGCTTTGCAAAGGATTGTGCCTCAAAATTGATAGCTGTCTTAACTGACATGTTTATACAGTATTTGCATTCATTATTGCCAATTAGCGTTATGTGCTAAAGTAGTTTTGATAGTGAAAGTAGACTCTGAAACCGAGGGTGGGATATTTTTAGAGCCTCTTTCTTGAACAGTCATGGCATATTTAATACAATACACTTCCAAGTAAAATAAAAATTGTAGAAGGGTTTTAAAATGAAAAAGAAAAATCCAAGAAGAGCTAGGACTTAGAAGCAAGCATGGAAAAGCAAAACAGAAAAGAAAGCTGGTTGTTTCTGATGGAGATTGTCCTTAAATGTCTGTTAACAGGTCAACAAAGAATTCCAGGTTTAAAGAGTTTTTTTTTTTTTTAAGTTATCGAGATATTGGGGAGCAGCTTGCTATTATAGGATATTTATAAAAAGAAGAATGTGATAGAGTTAGTGTATCCTGGTACCTTTGCTCCTTGCTTAAATAAATTCCTGAAGTGCATGGGAAGAAATTCAGCTAATAAGCCCAATCTTAACCTTAATTCTCCAGTTCCTTTTCTAATATGTCACAATTTTAGAGTCACTTGGAAATACCTTAAAGAACATGGCATCATTGATAATAGTAGGTGAGAATCAAAATAATGTTTAGATTTTCAATGTTGGGCTATAGTCACCCAATTCATAGGCAACTGCATTTTAGAAGCTTCACTAACCCTTTTTGATCCTGTCAAGGATCACTATTTTATTTGCTTCGAGTGTTACTGCAGGACTTGAGCCCAGTGTGTCTCCTTTGCCTCATAATGAACAGCTTTTCTTAGACAAGTCTAATTTGTTATCATTTCCTATGTCAGAAGAAAGCTAATGACCTTTGAAAATCACCATATTTCAGGTACTGTTCCATTTGCGTTCACATTTAACCATCACAACTCTGTGGATTCAGTATTATTACTATCACAATTATACATATTACAGTCTCAAGGACGGCAACCTTCTTACCCAAGGTCATAGAGTTAGTTAGATGGGAGCCACATTTCCAAACTGACTTCAAGGTCAAAGTCTTGACTACCATATTAAAATGCTCCAGAATCCTAATCAAGACAGTTTAATTCATCAGAGTCTTAACTGTGAGCCTTGCACGTAACATGTCTCCTCATCAGAGGCTTAGTTTTTAGTGACTAACAACACAACAGCATCAACAATTTTGAAATTGGGAAGTTCTTTCTTCCAGACTGAGAAGGATTGGAGGCAACCATTTGTGTGACAGACTAGAACATATTTGTACTAGAGATCTTCAAAGAGAGAATAGATTTCCTACCTGTGGATCAGCCTGCAAACAGATGCCTTGATTCAGTCATCACTCGTGGTCCTCCAGTCCCGGGAATATCTGACTCCTGGGAAAATCATACATCTGGTGATAAATCTGGAGAATGAAATCCATCCTCTTCTCCACCCCCACCCCAAAAAAGACTTGGATGATTTTTGTGGTAGATAGTTCAAGCTGAAATGAAGATTCAGAGAGCTCTGAGATGTTTCTGTTTCCTGGGAAGGAGGCAGGATACATTCTAGAAGTGGCTCTATATCAATCAATGAGTAGGAATTATAATTAAATTATTAAAGTGCATCAGACTTCATGGCCACTAGGCTGAAAGTGACTGCCTTTGGGTGGCTTAAATAAATTAATAACAATTTCATTGATTGAAATCAACAATAATAGGGCACTAAATCTTTTTAAGCTTTCAAAAGACATCTTTCAAAAGTTTCTTTTTAAAATTTTTTCTGTATTGTTTCCATCTCTTCCAAAACAAACACACACCTGCATATTTAGACTCAGAGTTCTCACTTCCTATCCTTACTTTAATGGATTGTATTAATGACACTGTCTCACAAATTTAACAATGCATCCATGAGTGGTATAAAGTCTACATAGTTTTAACGTATTATGTTCTTGAGGGTAAATATTTAAATCAATGCAGTAACTTTATTTTTTTTTATTTTTTTTTTTAAGATTTATTTTTTTATTTTTATTACATATCTCCCCTTCCCCCCAGCTGCGGCAACGCGCCAAGACTGGACACTGCGCAGGCGCGGCTTTCCCTGCTTGTGGGCGGCTTCTGCTTCTATTCACGGCTGGCTCTTGCTTCAGTTCGCGGGTGGCTGGCTGCGCTCCATTCGCGGGCGACCTGCCCTGCCCACGGCGGCTCTGGCCTGCCCATGGCGGCTTGCCATTCTCAAGGCGGTCTGCCCGCTAGGAGAGGTCCCCGGGAACTGAACCCAGGGCCTCCCATGTGGTATGCCGCCGCCCTATCCACTGGGCTATCCAGCCGGCCCCAATGCAGTAACTTTAAATGCTTCATTTAAAGCATGTAATTCTTTATGTTCAGAATTCTCCCATCATTTCCCTGCATGTCTCTTATCTAAATGGTTTTCCAAATAAAATACAATCATTCATTTCACCCTCGTATTTAAAAGTTATACCAGTCATCAAAGTAATATACCTTTTCTCTTCGTTAAAGAGGCCATTATGTTGATCTTTAGAAGTAGATTGGTTCCCCTTAAATTGGACCCAACTGAATTACCCAATGATTAGTGCCAATTGATATTCTATAAAGCAATACTATCATCAGTCTAAAAATTAGAGACTAGAGCAAAACAATTTTGCTAATTCTGAAAAGAAGGGAAATATTTCCCAGTAAATTATTTCATCATTCCTTATTAATGTAATATTACTCAAGCATCATTTTGGGGGACAGAAGCATCTTAAATGGGAATCTCACATGTTACAGTTTTTCCTTCAAGCAATTCTCTTATCTTTCTTTCAAAAGTAGTGAAAGTTGGAGGGGGGGAGTAATCTGTCTGTTATAAAAATAGATGGAATACTTGGAATTTCTCATTGATTTACAACTCCTAAGCTAACCAGGTAGCAGCCGCTTATCTCAGATGTGCAGAGCATAAAAATCTACTGTTCCTCTGCAAATTTAATTTAAACAATCAGAAAATGTGATGTATCTACAGGATTCTTATTGCTTGGCCCAGATGTCTTTTAGAATGCATCATAAATGTTACATAAAGTAACATCCTTATGCATGGAATTTATTTAAGTTTGGAAAATTTATGAATGAAATGGGAGCCCATTTATTAAAATATAGTATAGCAGGGAAAAATGCTTGTTTTTAGACTCAGTTTCACATAATATTTGAAGGTGAATAAAATAAGACCTCTTTGTCCAGCTTTTTCTGAAAGTATCTGGCAACAAGGTTGTGTTTTTTCTGCCAACAGAGAAGACAGGGCTTGGCCGACAATTCACAGGTGCCATGAGAGCTTTCAGAAGCCAGCTATCTATCTCTTGAGATCCTTTGGCATGAACGCTTTCAGTGTTTTCAGTTTCATTGGCAAGCCACCTTTTTTCTGGTTAACATCCTTTGGTGGCATTTTACAATGACAGCTACCATGTTAACGTGGAAAGAATTCCCCCAATCCCCTAGATTCTACCATACTCTCAAGTCAGGAAATATTCAAGGAAGCAATTCTAACTTGATTTGCATTTTTAGAAGCTAGAAGAAAATTTTATAAACCATGATAAAAAATGATGTATCTTGTAACCTGTTTTATGCAGTAGCAAGCCTGAGTTGGTTTATTTTATAACTAAGCAACATAATGTACAGAATTGTCCATTCTACCTAGAATAACCATCTATGGACCCAATTTTTATTCAATCAGTGCCTACCTGTCCTTCAAGGCCAACTCAAGCGACTCTTCCTTGAAGCCTGAATGCATTCAGAGAGATTTTCCTTAACCACTCTGCACTGAGGGATTCCCTGTACTTACTTTGAAGCAAGGTGGTATAGTGAAATCAGTATTGGTTTATGCAATAGCATATCAGAATTCTAGTTTCAGCTATGTCACAGCTATGTGGGTAACTTTTTACCAAATTCTGTATCCTTTCTGGTACCTATAAACATTCACAAAACTGTTTAGGAAATTGGGGCTCATAGATGTCATGTAGCAGCCAAGGTCACGAAGCCTTAAGAAGTATAGATTCAGACTCCAGAGTGAGGTCTTCCTGATAAAAGCCATCCTTTTTCTATTAGACCATGCTGACTTGGAGAGTTTGGTGGGCATTTTTTCTATAATATTCTAGGGAATAGAACTAAAACCAGTAAGTAGAACCTATTTAATATGCTAATGTGTATTTCGAATTTCCAAGAAAAGGATATAAGATGCAGCATTTTTCAGATGTATTTGACCATGGGACCGCTCGTTCTTGGAACATCTTGTAAGGTATGCTTTTGGAAATGCGAAGTTAAGGCCTTGTGTTTCAAAGCACAGCCATCAACGTATACTGATATTAAATGGATAAAGACAACATTATCAGTCATTGATAAAATATCTGCATGACCCAGGTTCCTCATTTTAGCAAGTTTTGGAAGGAATACGACCCACCAAGTCTTTTAGTGTATAGCTGTGTGAACCTGGAGCACCACCAGAGAAGGGCCACCACTACTGAGATGCCTTCAGAAGGAAGACACGGAGATGTCAGAAGAAACATGAGGGCATGGGTTGAAGGAGGGCAGAGGTTCCATTTCCTGAAGGGAAAAATAGCTTCTCGGGGTTTAAACTGTTCTAAATAGTTCCCTAACCCAAAGACAGAAATGATACTTGAGTTTCCTCTTGTTTAGTTTCCCATTGCTGCATAAGACATTACCACAAATTTAGCAGTTTACAACACCCATTTATTATCTCATCGTTTTTGCCAGTCAGAAATCCAGGCACAGCATAGCTGGAATCTCTCCTTTGGATCTTGCAAAGCTGAAATCAAAGTGTTGACCAGGACTGTGGTCTCATCAGGAACTGAGACTCCTTTTCCAAGCCAACTCAGGCTGTGGGCAGAATTCATTTCCTTGACCCTCTAGGGCTGGTTTCCCCATTTTCTTGCTGGCCATTGGCTAGTTGCTCTCAGCTCCCAGAGGCTGCCCTCAGGTCGTAGCCACATGGCCCTATAAACAGTTCACCACATGGTTGTTCTCTTCCAGGCCAGCAGGAGAGCTACCTCTTGTCTCTTGGGGGCTAACCTGATCATCTCTCTCTTGATTAACTGATTAGACACCATAATTACATCCACAAAGTCCCTTTTCCCATATATTATATCAAACACAGGATTGATTCGTTTAGATATTTTTAAGGTCTTAAAGTCCTGTTAGTCCATATAAATTTACCAGCAACCTTAGCCACCCCAATCTGACCAATTTTTTGCATGTGATGTCATGTTGAATATGATGATCTAATTGTGATGATGTACTGAAATAACACAGCCTCACTGGATAGCTCTAAATTCAAGTCAGGTTCGTGCCACCCCACAGGCTAGCCTGCATTTTCTCTGCCAATGGCTGGCTCTGCTTTATATAGCAATTAAATCCTGGAACAAGATCAAACTAGTTATTACAGAATCATGCAACTTTAGGACTGGGCAGGGGGGAGAACTTTAAGATGGTCAACATAGAGGTGGTTCTTCTATGTAGCTTTCCTGCCAAGTGGTTACCCATCCAGCTTATTTGGTCAAGCTCATTCATCTTTGGCCAGTTACGATTCTTAGAAATCAGTCATTTGGTAATTTCTCCCTACTGATTCTAGATCTATCCCCAAGAGCCAAACAGAAAAAGTTTCTAAGCCAGCTCTCACCTGACCCACTTTGAGATGTTGGAAGTTAGCTATTGTGACTCCCCTGAGTAGAAGAAGCTATCGTTAATTTCCAGTAACACAAGATTTATTTGGCTACTAGAAATTTCTTTTTTTACTATTTTAAAAGATGGGGGAATCTGTCAATATATTTTACAGAATGCAGGCAAGTACTCTGTGTACGCATGTTAACAAGATGTTTTTTTCTTTTATAAAAGTGTTGACCAAGGGAACTGGCTGTAGCTCAATTGGTAGGGCTCTGGTTTACCACATGGGAGGCCCCAGGTTCGGTTCCCGGGGCCTCCTCGAGCAGACAGACCGCCTCGAGCAGACAGACCGCCTCGAGCAGACAGACCGCCTCGAGAAGGCAAGCCGCTGTGGGCAGGGCAAGCCACAGGCCGCCACGCAGTGAGCTGACTCGGCGGGATGCCACAGCAGGGGGAGACAGAAGAACGCAAAAAAAGGCAAAAATGAACACAGCAAGAATAAGCAACAAGGGGGAGGGATATATAATAAATAAAAAATAAATCTTTAAAAAAAAATGTTGACCAATAATGCTGTCAATTGGATCTGATCATACTCTCCTCATTTTGTTTACAGAGTGAAAGAGAAACCATCACTTTCTTTGCACAAGAGGACAGCACTTTCCCTGCACAGACTGGCCCCAAAGCCTTCAAAATTCCCTACTCCATCAGACAGCGGATTTGTGCTACATTTGATACCCCCAACGCCAAAGGCAAGGACTGGCAGATGTTAGCGCAGAAAAACAGCATCAACAGGTAACTGGGGCACCATTGAAAGAGCTTTACTAAAAGAGCTTTGACAAGAAATAAAGTGGGCCCTGGTGAGTTTATGGAATCCTCTGGCCACGTTTCCCATGCAGCTGGGCTAAGTGGGCAAAGAGCAGGAATGTAACAGGGTGTGGCATTTCCTGCCACCCCACTCTGCCTTTGGAAAAGTCCAACTTTGGTCCTGGTCCCATGTCCAAGTTCACTAACTGGGCTACCCAAGTGGGGGCTTTGACTTTGCATCTTGGTGCTTTTGAGCAATCAGATCACAGATATTCTTAAGCCAGTGGTACAGAAATGAAGAAGCATTTCTTCATTTCTTTGCTGAAAGGGAGGTAGATGTCTTCCAAGAAAGAACAGAGCACCACTCCCTGTTTCAAAAAGGAGCCGGAATCCAAGAACAAAGGGCCCAACTAGAAAGCAGTCAGGCTGAGAGAGCAAAGTCAAGGGACAAGACATTGCTGTAAGAGAAAACTGAGTTTAGAGAGAGGCAGGACCCAAAAGAATACATTCTTGGGAAGGCATATATTGAAAATGAAAGTATGCAAAAATGTATGCGTGTACAGGAAAAATAATTAGTTTGAATATTTCCCAGCAACTCTGACAGAGGATAAGAAGTCTCCTTTACACCCCATGAACACGAAGACTATGTCAAGTTCACTTTCAGATCAAATTCGGGACAAGAATGAAAAATGAACCCAGAGAACATTCTTTGGTGAAAGTGAGCATTAAATACCAACAATCCTATGTTTCTTTTTCTTCAAATGCAATTTCAAGGAATTTGAATCATACTAACTCTACAAGCCTTCTGGCTCTAAGAGTGTTATTTTTAAGTCATCATTGAGAAAAAAAAAATTGCCGCAAATTATCTGTGCAACCTTGGATGCAGTCATTCATTTGCTGAACGACTGTGTGCAGGCTCCTGCCTTGTACTGTTTGCAGGACACATAAGCAAAATAAGATGAATGCCTCCAGAGTCAAGTTAGGGCCTAACGTAGTGGAGAATGCGTGTCCAACTGGGAGGCTAAGTTTAATAACATTTGGTGCCGGGGCACTAATGAGCAGTAAATGACTCTGCTGGAGCAGAATGCGCCTTCAGTTTCCCGGGTCACGAAGCTTGAGCTCTTGGTGTGCTCGTTTTAATTTTTGTTTTTGTTTCTCGCTAAAACCTCATCTCCAGGGAAACCTAAATTTCCTTGACATAAGTAATTTAAATGCCCTACCTTATGAAAAGTTTCTAACCCAGTCCCCAGAATATGGCAGATTCTCATTAAGTGTTCGGCACTAACCTTGAAATTTGCACAATTAATAGCAAGCTGGAATAGCATGAATACACATAATTGGCTTCTAAATTTAAATCTTATTGCATTAACACATTCAACTTCAGTGAGTGGCATGTCTTACCTTCTTTATCCTCTAGCTTTACTCTCCAAAAGTGGTCTAACTATGCAGTGGAAATGATTTAAACCACATATCAGCAAATTTTTCTGTACCAGACAGTAGTGTAAGCTGTATGGTATCCGTCGAAACTACTCAATAACTCTGCCGTTGTAGGGTGAAAGCAGCCATAGAAAATGTGTACACAAATGGGCGTGCCTGTGTTTCAATAAAATTATTTGCAAAAAACTGGCGACACTCCAGATTTGGCCTATGGTCTGTAATTTGCCAACCCTTGATTTATAGTCTACCTTCACTCAGCAAAACTTCTGTAGGATCTTATTGAATCAGGCTGGGTAACACGTGGAGCCGAGTCACCTCATTCAGCTCTGCATCCTAGCCACTTCAAAAATGGGGCAGTACAGGGTCTTTTTCTTGAGGCTGTTCTGGTTCCAGCAGAGATGGCCATCAAGATATTTAGGAGAAACTATTTAAAACCACCTTGCACCATGTTAGCCAACTCTCGTTAAAGTAAGTCATCAAATTCCTCTTATGTTTTCATTACTTTACAAAAGTATAGCTTCTCCCTCCAAATATGTGACAGGTCCTGGGGTGGGGTGGCGGGGGGGAGTTCAGATGTAACCCATACAACTTCCTCTTGTATAATCCAAATCACTGTTTTTGCTCTCTTATGGTTAAAAAATCATATCATGTGGAACTAATCATAAATGTGTGTTAAAAACAGATTTAAAATTGTCAATATACCAATATTATTGGATAAAAAAGCTATTCTGTAGCCTGAGATTCTGTCAACTCTGGGATCATAACAAAGATACTCACTAAACACATAGTTAACATTTTCCTACAGAGAACTCACTGACCCTGAGCTCATGACAACTCTTTTCCCTGACTCATTACCCTCCTTTCAATTTCCAAAAGCATTAAAAAGCCAGTAAAACAAGAACCTTCAAATCATGAAGAAAGAACTTTCAAAGGGAGTGGAGGAAACAGTGGCTTTTATTTTATTGCCAGTGAAAGTGTTCTCTTACTCTCTTTTTAGTAAATGCAAATGTCACCAGTCATCATCTGCCTTTTTTGTCCAACAAGCTTCCACCAAGAAATGGATGGGGAAGGAAAGACACGGAATATAAAGATAAAAGCTTAGCAATCCATGAGAATGTGAGAAATGCTATAAGGCTGACAACACAGGTGACCCTGTGACTTGCTTGGCATATTGATGATGCTAAATAAGCTAACAGAGCATAGTAAAGAATGCTACAGAAAACAGTTGCAATTATGGATTCTGTAAACAAACTGACTATAACTCAGATTCCATATTTACTGTATTCCTAAGCTGAGATTGTACATTTATTCTGTGAATTCAGCTGCAACAGCTTTCCATGTCCATGCTCTTGGTCCCATGTGATAGGTCAGTGGGGCTAAGAAACAAAGAATTGGAATGAGTAGGCTACATGGTAGGCAGCAATGGAAAAATATCATAAACTAACTGCTTTAGCTGGAAGTCATTCCCCGTCTAAACTTCCATAGCACTTATATTTATGTGGTCTGTCTGTATTTTTTAATTACAGTTAAACAGCACCTAGATAGTGGCATCTACTAAGAGGAAATTGAATAGTAGAGGAAATTGAATGGCATGAACTGTTTCATAGAATAGTACATGTGACCCTAAAACCTTGCCTTCTAATGAATAGAATTGATAGTTAGAAGCATCCATGAGCTTTGGGAAAGCTG
>PVKH010020194.1:0-14655 GCA_004027955.1 Chaetophractus vellerosus | reverse complement strand
AGAATGGTCACTATTATTGAAAACAGAAAACTACAAGTGTTGGAGAGGATGTGGAGAAATAGGAACACTTAATGTTTGTGGGAATGCAGAGTGGTACAGCTGCTGTGGAAGACTGTTTGGCAGTTCCTCAGAAAGTTAAATATTGATCTGCAATGTGATCTCACAATCCCACTGCCAGTATATATTCAGAACTGAAGCAGGGACATGAACAGACGTTTGCACAGCGATGTTCACAGTGGCATTATTCCCAATTGCCAAAAAAATGGAAACAACTCAGGTGCCCATCAACTGATGAATGGATAAACAAAATCCTATGACGGAACATTATTCAGCTCTAAGAATAAAGGAAGTCTTGGTGCATAGGACAACATGGATGAACCTTGAGGACATCATGCTGAATGTAACAAGCCAGACACAAAAGGACAAATATTATATGATCTCATTAATATGAACTAAATATAATGAGCAAAGTCATGGGGTTAATAGCTACAAGATTGGTCACCAGAAGATAGAATGAGGATAGAGAATGGAGAGCTGAGGCTTAATTTGTGTAGAATTTTTAATAATGTTGTTTGTAAATGATTGAAAATGGACAGAGCTGAGGATAGCACATTATAGTGAATGTAATTAGCAGTGCTAATATGTGGGTGTGATTGTGATTGAAAGGGCAAGTTTAAAGTCATGTATGTCATTAGAAGGAAAGCTAAAGGATGAAACATGGGACTGACTAGCATAGTGAACTCTGTTGTGGAAAAGGATTGTGGTTAATAGTACAAACATAAGAATGTTATTTCAGTGTCTATAATAAAAGCACATCACAAATATAAGGTGTTAATAAGAAGGTGGTATATGGGAAAAAATATACTTAAAACAAAATATGGTTATAGTTAAGAGTAATTTTTTTAACATTCTTGCAACAATTGCAACAAAGGTACCACATCAATGTTGAGTGTCAACAATAGGCAGGGTATATGGAAATGTTCTATTTTTTTATTCTTAGAAAAATGTTACATGTCACAAAAACAACCAAATCTTGTCAGTTACACTGTTTTACTCTGAAGCACCTCTGAAAGTGCATGTCAAAGCTTTACCTTCAGCCAAAAAAAAAAAAAAAAAAGTTTACACGACAAGCAAGGCAAGTATATAAATTATGTTCTACCTGTCAATTAACATAACCCTGTTAAGATGGTAAATTGGGACAAGGTCAGGTGTCAGGTGTCAACAGACAGGGTCTTTGGGACACCCTGAACTTTATATAGCTACATACTTCTATGGGATATAAATGTATCCTTGTTACCACAGGTATTTTTTCAGGATAGATGGAGGCATTCCCTTGTCACAAGACTGCTGCCCTCACAGTAGCTAAAAAAAATATATTAATCTTCCCCACCTGAGTAAGTCCTACTACTTTCTCAAGTTAGATGGCCAAAAGGAATGAAATACATAAGCCTTGCCTAATAAAAAAACTGGATAATAAGCCAAGCCCTCAATATTAAAGTTTGCACCTATGAATCTTATACCTGTAATAATGAAACTAAGCCCAATTATAATTAATGTCTAAGAGTTACCTCCTGCAAACCTCCTTGCTCAAGTGCCATCTCTCTCTAAGCCAAACTGCAAATAAACTCACTACCTCCCCTGCACCATGTGGGACATGACTCCCAGGGATGGACCTCTCTGGTGCTGATGGTTTGTAATCAAGCATTAATTCAGTGATTCATTAAATCACTTGATCAAAAGGGGGAAATATTAAATAAAATAGAGGTTTTTATGGCTAAGAGATTTCAAAGAGAACTGGGAAGTCATTCTGGAGGTTATGCTTATGCAGGTCTTAGCAAGATTTCACAAATTGCCACAGTAAACAAGGCCTCAAACAAAAGTGCTCCTGAGGGCCCTAGGGATGTCCAGGTACTATAGGCAAGCCACATGACTTCATGAAATCAACACTCCCTCAGTGGGCTCTCGGGATATATGAAAAGCTATTTCCCCAGTATAACATAGTTATACTCATTTATAAATCCCCTAAATAGATCATGATTCTTCTACTTCTTTTATTTGAATCTATGATTTTCAATTTATTTGTTAAATTTATTTCTCAGAGATTAAAGCCTCTACATTGTTCCTATGCTGATTGAGCCCTGAAACCCAGCAGGTAGGTGATCAACTCCCATTCTCTAGTTTTTCAAGCCTACCCAGGACAACTAACAAAATGATGATGATAAACCAGCCCTTTCCCAAAAGCAAGGAGTTATCTTCAAATGCAAGCAAAACAATTCCATTTCTCTGTCCCATAATATCTATGTCTCTTCCCAGCCTGAAGCAGTTAAAAGTGGACATTGTCCCAAATTCCTCAAGATTTGAGGAATGCACAAAATTAAGGGGGGAGTATAACCACTGCCTAAAGCAGATTTTTTGTTATTGTAGTTATCTTGTGTTAACTGAGTAATTTGTAACAGATATAAAAAATAATTAAAAAACAACAACAACAACAAACCACTCTCCCCTAGAAAATGTTGACAGAGATTGCAACGGTCTTGAATTTGTGAAGTTCCCCACATGTCAAGATGCTCCACACAATAGCAAGCCCATTTAGTTTGCTGTCTGATCTCTGTAGGCTGCGACAATTTACAAAGGCAATCAATAATGAAGATAGGCAGCTGTGGGGCTAGGAGAAAAGGTGAACTGAGAGAAGATACAAGTCCAAGGAAAGCATTAAAACTATGAATTTCTTATGAAATAAGGCTCATGAACCCTGGCCTTTATCTTCCCTCCTCCCTCCCTCACAGAGCTGTTTGGATCAAACAGGACAACTGAAGTATGTAGTTTACCAATGAAGAAATAAGCCAAGAAAGAAAAGACATGAGATTGAGAAAACAGTGTAAACAACACAGAAGAGGTAAAGGAAAGTTCTAGGATAACAGCAGAATAACAGACCTACAGAGCATACAATCCAGACTGAGCAGGAGGGTAGAGGACTCAAAGGAAAAAGAAAAAAAATGGGACCAATAAATTGATAAGTTTTACTCTGTGAAAATTTGGAAAACAATAGTGAGATGCTGTCAGAGACACATAAAAAAGCAAACAATTTAAAAAATAATAATAATAAAAAGGTAATTATTAATTCCAGGAAAACAAAAATTGCCAAACCAAGAAGATGTAACCTCAGTTTACTTTGTACATTGACAATAAGCAATATTTACATAGATATAATATAAACACAGAATATTTCTTGAACCCCAATTATGGTATAACTACATTGAAAGGACTGGTGGAAGGAAAGTATGTAGGAAAGTTCAGGAAAGACAGGCTGTAAAGAAGAAAGAAATCCTTTTAAATATCATACCCTTTTTAAAAATTATATCCTTCCAAACTTAAAATTCAAAGTTCTAAGCAATTGCTAGTAAAACCTTTTTGATTACACACTGTTAAACTATTACCATCTTATGATTACATCAGAGATTCTTTCAAAAAATATCAAGGATAAAGTAGACTATTACTAAGATATCAAATTGGACAAAAATAGGAACTTAGAAGAAAAGTGAAATGAACATAAATTTAGAAAATTTCTATCTTTCTGAATATGCATAGTTTTTTCCCCCAAAATACTGTAAAATCTTCACAAATTTTTCATAGAGTATATAGAACAAATCATATTTATGTTTCACATGTGGTTCTCCAAAACTAAAGTTACCATTACAATGTGTTTTATTTATATATGCATTTCATTGTATGTTATTTTTAAAATCCTTATTTCAGAGAAAATTAAAAATAAAACACATTACTGCGGAAATAAAGCACACAGTTTATCAATAGAAACACTTTTTACTGGGAACTAAGTATACAGATAATCAATAGAAACACTTTTTAATAAAAGAATGTGTTATACTGCCAAACACTATTCTTCAAGACTTAAATTAAAATACTCAAATCCCTCCTCAGCACCCACTAATTTCCTACTGTGAGTTGTTTATGGTAGTCATTCATTACTGTCAAAATTACTGCAAATATTCTTAATGTATATTTCTTTTTTTAAACATTACCGTGTTCTTTTTTTGGTTAGATTTTACTACACTGCCTGTTCTTGTGCCAGTACTATTCTTTTAATTACTATTTCTATAATGTTTCATATCATGATTTAATTTTTAAAGCAAAGAGTCTGCTTTATTACTCTTATTCATCTGAATTCTCTTTGATATTCTTGCATACTTTCAAGAAAGAAATCCTACTTAGATTTAGATTGATATTGCACTAAAACCCTATTATTTTGTGTACTTTCAAGAAAAGTTCTATTTGGGTTTGAATTGTTATTGTATTAATACTGAAATAATCAAGACTGGCATTTTTATATTTATTATCCTATGTAAGAACTTTGTATGTCCTTTTAACTATTCAAAACTTCTTTTATATATCTCAATAATGTTTAGTCACACATATCAGAGATAATTCCTAACAATTTAATATTTGTTGTTGCAATTATGAATGAGATTTCTGCTAACCTAATTGGTTTATAACAAGATAATGGTATCAATCCTGTATTAAATCCCTTTATCAACCTTTTATTGACTCTACTTTTCAGCAGAGTCCCTTCAAGCATTCTAATATGCTTGTACATAATAGTATATCTCCTGTGTCCTAATATTTATTTATTTTTCTTGCCTTTTTATACTGGCTACAACTTCCAATATAATATTAAACAAAGCAGTGTCAAGCATCATATTTTATGTTTTAATATGAATATTTCTATATTTCACCTATATGAAAAATGTTGGCTACTGATCTAAAACACTCTTATCTTGTTAGTAGTTTTAAACATTCTTTGAGTCAACAATGGATATTGAATTCTATCAAATTTCTTTTAGACATCTGAGAAAAACCTTTTTTCCAATTTAATCTACAGAGATTACATATTACATATGTAAATTGAATTATTCTCAAACCTCAGCCAAACCCAATTTGGTTGTGGTGGATTTACTGTTAATACACTGATGTATTCTGTTAACTAGAAATAAGAATTTCTAGAGTGTGTGTCTGTATTTGTAACTGAGAGAGTGAGATTGGTAGTTTTACTTATTGTGCTATTTTTGTTAGGTTATGCTAAGCTTGGGCACGCTTCCACCACAGGATGAACTAACAACTTTCCCGGTGTCTCTGCATTTCATGAACATTAGAACATCATGAACTATCTGAACATTACCATCTGAATTTTTCAAAGTATCAGCAATAAATGCATTCAAGTCAGGAACTTTTTTGGGGGTGATATTTTGATAACTCTCTCAATTTCTTATTCAGGTGTTAAGACATTCATGTTTCCTAATTGTAAATTTGTATCATTTGTTGCCCCAAATATGCTGTAAGCTAGGAAGCCAGAATTTTGCCAAGAAAAGAAAAAAGTGAACGGTTGCAAGTGAATGCCTATGGAGCGAATTTTGTGATCTCTTCTGACTATTCAGATGGCATTTCTGCTTACCTTTTAGTTCTTGGTCGTATTCTAAATAGGAAGAGTTTGCCATAGAAGCAAAACATAATTTAATAATGTAATTTTGTAATTCAAATTATGTTTTTGAGTTACATTATATTCCCTTGTAATTTTTATCACTAATTCTGAAATTAAAAATGTACAGACTAATAACTCACTTTATTTACTTCAGCAATTTCTCGCCTCTCTTCACTAGCAAAGCGAGGTGGGCCAGCCCGATCATCGTTCTTTGAGCCATCTTCTTCCACATATGGAATAAGTTGCTGAGAGTGACAAACAAAGGTTAAAGGTAAAAAATATGACACAAATTTTACAATTATATTGATATATATAGTGCATTAGATTAAGGTCGGTTTATGTACTTTTCTTTTAATAGTACAAAAATAAATTTCAATTTAGGTGATGGCCTGAAACAAAAAACAGCTTTAGAAGTTTATCATTTTGACGCATTCTATGTATTAGGTTTTTAGGTTTCTTTTGCAAAACAGTCCTTATAACATTGGCTGTCACATACCTTTACTCATTTACTCAGCAAATAATTGCCAGAATTTGGGTAAGGCATTGCACAAATAATGCCCAATAAGATGTGCTTCCTGCCCTTAAGAAATAAATAGTCTGTTGAGATTGATTCATAAGACAGGCCATCCTCTATCTACACTAGGAAGAAATGATCTTCATGGATGTGTATTAGATGTTATCAAACTGGTTATCTACAACCTCACTTTCTACACAAATGTCTAGATGTCTTAACTTCTTTTAGTTGCTTTATTTTAGTTGTTCCATTTCGCTATAGGAAAAAAAGAAACTATAAAATTGAAACTCCTGGTAGAATATAATTAAATATGTATGATTTGTGAATAAGTGAATTTGATGAAAACCGTAGGTATGAAGGAAAGAATTATATTCTCCCAGATGTGAGAGGGACTTCAGGAATCATCTAGTCTCTACCATCTGATATTACCAAATGCAAGAAGAGGCCAGAGTCAAACAACTATCCCCAGCACTGTATAATTCTTGTGGTAAAACTGGGAATCATCTGGCCAAACTCCTTTAACTTACATCCACACTCACCCTTTCTTCCTCTCCACCCTCCTAATGCAGAGCTGTCCTTCCTTCTGAACATGATTTGTTTTAGTTCTTGTGCTCTGAGTCCTCTGTCCTGTCTTCATTATCTCCTTTCTCCCTGTGTTTTTTGTTAGTTTGTTTTTTGTCTTTATCATTTCAACATGTTCTCATCAAGTCCATTTAGAGGGAAAAAGTAAAAACCCGTGAGCCCATCCTTCCTTCCATCTACTGCCTTCCTCTCTTGCTTTTTATCTAAGCTTTATGAGAGACTGCTATTAACTAGCTGGTTCCAGTTCCTACATCCAGCTTAATCTTCAACCTAATATGATCTGGCTTCTTGCTGCCGCCATCATCACTGAAGCCCTATTCAAATATACCAAGAGTTTCTCTCTAGCAAAATCTACTGAACGGTTTTCATTCCATATTTTCCTGACTTCTCTGCAACACTTGACAATGGTCACTTTTCTGATATTTTCCCCACATCTTCAACCACTTCTTTTCAAGCTCTGTTGCAGTTTTCTCATTTCTGTTCATCATTTACATGCTGATCACTCAAAATGAAGTACTGAACACATGAAATTGCTCTTTATATGTAGTGAGAGAACATATAAACCTTTTGGCTTCCTTTGGTGGCAAAGATAAAACTTGTCAAGCAAAAAGAAGGACCACTTATAAAAACATCACATACTAGTTAACTAAAAAATACATATAACTCAAGATTAAATTTGGATAATCTATTTTAAAAGTAGAGTAACTTCACCGGGTTAAACATCAAATCTGAACTAACAATGATGGAAAGAAAAGTTTTATCTGTAAAGAACCTTAATCAAAATAATTTTTAAAAGTATTTTACAATATTATTAAAAGTCCTAGTAAAAATCATGCCCTCAGATATCCCTACTTGCCCCACCAAAAACAAACAAAAATCATAACAACAGAAGACCCAGTATAAGCCTGGATGCCAGGGGCTAAGATATTAAAATAAAAACATAGTAGTAAATTCTATGCATATATATCAACATTTTCATCTTTGGTCAAGGAGTAAAACTTGACCAAAGTTTTACCTAGAAATACTGCTAATATAGGAGAAACAGAGAAGGAAAAGAATATTACAAATGCCTTAAAGCTATTTCACATCTTATATTCATGCTCCTCCACCACTAAAACTTGCCTCTACTGGAATGGGATCCATTCCTCCACAGTTTTCATTGCATTTGTCATAGACCAATCTCAGCTTCCTGAAGAGAATAGAAAGTTGGCGAAGATGATCCTGTAGCTTTGCTAACCGGTCCTGATATGTTCCAGTATGATAAGTGACACCATTTGGCAGCTTATTAGGCAAAATAAAACAATAAAAATAAAACATAATGAAAATCAAGATTTTGTTTTTAAGTAAAGCTAGCAAACAATTTTTAAGCACTGCATAAAAGCAAACTGTCTCTCACAGTTAACCAAGTGTAATTTCAACTATTTAAGAGTAACAGGTCCAGTTTATTAGCTCCTTGACATACTGTTTTACTGCAATAAAACAGCTCTAGTAAAAGTTTGTGATAAGCTCTCAGACTAGTTGAAACACTTTCCCCTTCTAATTTTTAAAGTATATTGTAACTCTAAAACAATGCACAATTTTAATATTATTTACTATTATATAAAGGCAGCTAGCTGCTGAACTCAACCAGGAAGTTAAAACAAAATACGACGGGAGGAGGTTGGGAGTGGGGAGTGAAGATCATGATTTTTTAGCAGAAGAAATTTTGCCCTGCGCACAGCGGCTTGCCCTCTCAAGGTGGTCTGCCGGCTCAGAGAGGCCCCCAGGAACTGAACCCGGGGCCTCCCATGTGGTGAACCGGCGCCCTATCCACTGGGCTACAGCCGGCCCCCTTGTCAAAACATTTTAAAGGGAAAGGCATCAAGGGTTCATTGTCCAATAAAATGTAGGATATTACTCCTCATGAGCTTTCAAATTGTGAACTTTCACAAATACTAACAAAATTACTTACCAGTGCAAAAGTGAGTTAAGTATGCATGCTGCCAACACAAGGCAATACCTGTTTTGTCACTTTGGATTTATGAACAAATGGAGTTTACACTTAACCCCTTCCTAGGGATAGGAGTTTATTAAGACTTTTACACTGGGGCTAAATTCAAAGCAATTTTAATTTTCTTTTTAAGCTTTATATCTGTTTTCTGCAACATGATTCTCCTTTCCCTGAGTTGTATTGGTCTACACAGTTAATTTGTTTTGTATTTTTAAAAGAAAATACTAAAAATCACCTGTCTCCAAAAAAACAAAAACAAAAACAAAAACAAAAACAAAACAAAAACAAAAACAAAAACAAAATAGTACACATGATAAAAAATACCGTAAGCAAAGCCAAATGGTAAATAGCAGACTGGGGGGGGGGGGGGGACAACAACACCTTGAGAATCATATTGCAAAGAGCAGGTTTCCCTAATGTGCAAATAGCCAAATCCTAAACTTCTAGTGGAGAAGATCAACAAATAGAAAGAAAAATGGGAAAATGATAGGAACAAGCAGCAAAAAAGGAAATACCATCCTTAAACAAACAAAGAAATGCTCAAAAACTCATTCAAACTAGGAGAAATGTAAAGTACAACTTCCACCTATCGAGTAATCAAAGACCCCAAAGTGTAATAACTCACTGTGTTAGAGTCAGACTGTTGATTTTGGTCAGGATATGGCAGCATAAATTGGTAAAATTCCCATGGAGGGCAATTCAGCAAATTGATCTACTTTTAAAAGCACATACTCATTTCTAAGAATCTGTCCTACAAATATACTTGCATATTTGCATAGGAGATTATTTGCTGCAACATTATCTGGAAAATAATGAGAGATTAAAAGTAACCTAAATGTCCTTCACTAGAGAACTGGTCAAATAAACTATAGTATTTCCATGTAATGGAATGCTATATACCTGTAAAAAAGGAAAAAAAAGTATTTTCTATATGGAAGTGAATAAATCCAAAATATATTAAATGAAAAAAGATGCAAAATAATGTGTATGCTATATTATTATCCTTGCTAAAAAGAAGGAAATGAAAGAAAAGATATATGTATGTATTTACTTGACTACACAGAAGATATCTAGAAGGATACACAAAAACAGTAATAAAAATCATTAACCATCATTGCTGTGTGGAAGGGAAGGGAATAGTGTAGAAGGAGAATGTTCATTGTAATGTCCTTTTTGCCTTCTGAATTTTGGATGTATTATATATTTTAAAAATTTAAAAAAAAAAGGGATAATAAACAGAACCAAAGCAATGCTCTCCTACACAGGAAATTTGGGATCTAGGGATCTTTGGGCAAAAGTCCATTAACCCCCTGAAATTTTGTGCAAAATGCCTGTGTGTGTGCATTTTTCTAAGAAGAGGGCCCATAGTTTTTATCAGACTCTCAAGAAGCTAAAGAACACCTAATAAATAACCACTTATCAAAAATCAACATCCAAAATTACATTTAGCAGTTTGTATTTATGGTATGTTGCCTTCTGGATTAATAAGACCAAGAATCATCTTAAAATTTGAATACTTTAAATTTAAAGTGCATTACCTGAAAAGTTCTAAAATTCACTGAGGTGATGACAGCATAACTGTGATAAAAATGAAAGCCACTGAATATACACTTTGAATGGATTATAAAAAGCACGGGACTGTATAATACAAGGAATCCAGTGGTGGAAGATGGACTGAAGGGAGAAATGGACCTCTCTACAATAATCGTTGGAGACTTCAACAAACCACTCATATCATTAGATAGAACAACTAGACAGAAGATCAACAAGGAAACAGAGAACTTGAACATTATGATAAATGAGCTAGACCTAACAGATATATACAGAACGTTGCATCCCAAATCAATGGGTTACACATTCTTCTCAAGTGCTCATGGATCATTCTCCAGGATAGACCACAAAGCAGGTCTCAATAAACATCCAGAACACAACTTATTAAAACTCATGGGATACAGCAAAGGCAGTGCTGAGAAGAAAATTTTTAGCTCTAAATGCCTATATTAAAAAAGAAGAAAGCTAAAATCAAAGACGTAACAGAACACCCAGAGGACTAGAAAAAGAACAGCAAACCAATCCCAAAGCAAGCAGAAAGAAAGAAATAATAAAGATTAGAGCAGAAATAAATGAAATTGAGACCAACAACAAAAAAATAGAGAAAATCAACAAAACCAAAAGCTGGTTCTTTGAGAAGATCAATAAAATTGACAAAACTTTAGTCTAACAAAGAAAAAAAGAAGATGCAAATAAATAAAATTGGAAATGAAAGGGGAGAAGTTACAACTGATCCCAGAGAAATAAAAAGGATCATGGGTAGATATTATGAGAAGCTGTATGCTAACCAATTGGAAAACCTGGATGAAATGGAAAATTCCTAGAAATGCACAACCTACATTGACTCTACAAGAAACACAAGAACTTAACAAACCAATCACATTCAAAGAGATCAAATCATTCATCAAAAATCTCCCAACAAAGAAAAGTCCAGGACCAGATAACTTCACAGGTGAATTCTACTAAGCATTTTGAGAAGAATTAACACCAATCCTGATTAAACTCTTCCAAAAAACTGAAGAGGGAAAATTACCCAACACACTTTATGAAGCCAACATCAATCTAATACAAAGCCAGATAAAGATACAAGAAAAGAAAATTACAGAACAATCTTTCTATGAACATAGATGCAAAAAATCCTCAACAAAATACTTGCAAGTAGAATCCAACAGCATATCAAGAGTTATACACCATTGTGGCAGTTTGATATTATTTATGAATTCTAAAAAGAGATACTTATTATGTTTGAAAACTGGTCTGTTCCTCTGGGCATGATACCCTTTGATTTAAATTCAAAGGCTTTACTCTACAGCTCACAAGACTCACCCAGACAACTGGTGGGAAGATGATGACGGACAATAGCCATCCCAGGGAATGGAGAGAGTCTGCAGCTGCAGGCAGGACAGTCCCATCCATCTTCCCCATGGGATATAAGCCCCTCTCAATTGGAGTGTCCCCTCTCAAAATGGTGGACATCACTATCCCAGACTCCTCAGGACTGGGGGAAGAGCTATGGACTAGAGTGGACTTACTTGTATTCTACTATAGTCATACTGTGATTAAAGCAATGAAAGAAATTACAACATTGATGTGGCGCCAGTGTCCACTGGAGGCTCTGGGGGAAGGGAGAGAGAAAAACAGTTATAATACGGGGGCTTTTTGGGGACTTGGGAATTGTCCTGAGTTACACTGCAATGACAGATATTGGCCATTGTGTATCATCACATAACATGCAAAACTGTGTGGTCTACAACATGAACTATGGTCCATGCTTAATGGCAAAGCCCCAGGATGTGTTTATCAATTGCAATTATTGTGCCACACTAATGAAGGATGTTTATGTGGGAGGTTGTGGGAGGTATGGGAGATGGGGCGTATGGAATCCCTATATTTTTTGTATCACATTTATGTAATCTAAGTATGTTTTTAAAAATTAAAAAATATATATCTATATTAAAAAAATAAAATAAATTCAAAGGCTTTACATTAACTTGATTAAATCAAGATTGGGACTTTGATTCGACCATGTTATTCAGGTGACTCAGAGTTGAGTCCCCGCCCCCTTGGTGTGCTATATAAATGGACACTCAATCAAGAAGACAGACAAGAGAAGCAGATACACAAGAAATGAGGAATGGAGCTCCACAGACAGGGAAGGGATCCTGCAGCCCCAGGAAGAGAGACAGCTCCATAGACATGGCAGAGGCCCAGGGAAGAGAGCCATTCGCCTGATAGTTTACAGCTGACCTTATGAAGAGACCAGAGCATCTGAGCTCAGAAAGTAATAAGCCCTATGCCAGGCTACAGCTGAGATTGGAAGGAGCTGGGACTACGGAGCTTGAGAGAGAGGAAGACTAAACCCTCAGACATCACTTGCCATCATGCTTCAACATGTGGCAACAGACTCTGGGTGAGGAAGTACCTCTTATGGTACCTTGAGTTGGACTCTTTAGAGCCTTATAACTGTAAGCATTTACCCCAAATAAATACCCTTTATGAAAGCCAACAGATTTCTGGTACTTTGCATCAGCATCCCTTTGGCTGACTAATACAACCACGATCAAGTGGGATTTATTCCTGATATGCAAGGGTGGTTCAACACAAGAAAATCAATTACCGTAATACACCACATTAACAAATTGAAGGGAAAAAACCTACATGATGATCTCAATCGATGCAGAAAAGGCATGTGACAAAATGCAGCATCCTTTCTTGATTCAAAAAACCTCAAAACATAGGAATAGAAGGAAAATTCCTTAACATGATAGAGGGCATACATAAAAAACCCACAGCCAACATCATACTCAATGGAGAAAGGTTGAAAGCTTTCCCTCTAAGATCAAGAGCAAGACAAAGATGCCCTGTCATCAGTTATTCACCATTGTACTAGAAGTTCTAGCTACAGCAATTAGACAAGGAAGAAAAAAAAAAAATTAAAGGCATCCAAATAGAAAAAAAGGAAGCAAAACTCTCACTAATCACAGATGACATGATTTTATATTTAGAAAATTCCAAAATGTCTACTACAAAGCTACTTGAGCTAATAAACATATTCAGCAAAGTGGCAGGATACAAGATCAAAACACAAAAATCAGCGATGTTTCTGAGGAGGAAATCGGGGGAAAAAACCATTTACAAGAGCAACAAAAAAGACTCTCATACCTAGGAATTTTAACCAAAGTAGTGCAGAGCCTATATTTAGAAAACTACAAAACACATGCTAAAAGAAATCAAAAGATGACCTAAACAAATGGAAAAAAATTCCGTGTTTATGGATTGGAAGACTAAATATTGTATAGATATCAATCCTATACAAACTGATTTATAGATTCAATGCAATACCAATAAAAACTCTAATAGCCTACTTTACCGAAATAGAAAAGGCAGTTACCAAAAACATTTGGAAGGGATAGGGTACCTAAATAGCCAAAAACATCCTAAAAAGGAAGAGTGATATGGGAGAATTTTCACTGCCTGACCTCGAAATATATTACAAAGTTAAAGTGGTCAAAACAGCATGGTATTGGCCTGGCCCAGAGTGGGTCTTAATCCTTTTACTGGAGTCCTTTATAAACAGGATGACTATGGAGAGAGGAAGATAGAATGCCACAGAAGAAGCTGAAAGCAACCAAGCCTGGAAGAGAAGTGAAAGACCAGCAGATGCTGCCATGTGCCTTGCCATGTGAGTCCAGAGAAGTCCAGGAATGCCAGTAGCCAGTCCTTAGGGAGAAAGCATTGCCTAATGATGCCTTGATTTAGACATTTTTCTCAGCCTCCAAACTGTAAGCTTGTAAGCTAATAAACTCCCACTGTTAAAAGCCAATCATTTAATGTTATCTGCTTTTGGAAGCCTAGTATGACTAAAACACCATACAACGGAATACTACTCAGCAATAAAAAGGAATAAACTATTGACAACACACTGAATAAAGGGAGCCAGACAAAAAGAGACTTTTATAGTACATGTTTTAGTCAGCCAAAGGGGTGCTGATACAAAATGCCAGAAATCTGTTGGCTTTTATAAAGGGTATTTATTTGGGGTAGAAGCTTACAGTTACCAGGCCATAAAGCATAAGTTACTTCCCTCACCAACGTCTGTTGCCACATGTTGGAGCAAAACGACTGCCGAAGTTTGCCAAAGAGTTTAGGCTTCCTGGGTTCCTTTCTTCCCAGGCCTCAGTTCTCTCCCGGCTCAGCTGCTCCGATCTTCTGTGTGCTTACATTCCCAGCTTCAGTTCAAAACTCCAACCTCCCTTATCTGCAGTGTGGTTTCTGAGTCCCCACCCACCAAGGGGGCAGGGATGCAACCTCTCACTGACATGGCTCAATCAAAGCCTTATTCATTATTTAATCAAGTAAAAGCAAAACCTCTGAATCCAATACAATCTAATGTGCCAACAGGCCAGTTTACAAACATAATCCAATATCTATTTTCAGAATTCATAAATAATACCAAACTACTTCAGTACATGATTCCCTTTATATAAAACTCTAGAAAATGCAAACTAATCTATGATGACAGAA